>JAKJMR010029848.1:0-29279 GCA_024449315.1 Daboia siamensis
CCTTTCCTTTCCTTTCCTTTCCTTTCCTTTCCTTTCCTTTCCTTTCCGTTCCTTTCCTTTCCTTTCCTTTCCTTTCCTTTTTAGAAAGGTGAGAAACCGCCTCTAACCTAAAGCTTTTGAGGATTAGGGTGGCCCAGAATGATAGCGTTGATGTATACCTCAAGAGAAACCCAAAGGGGTGAATAATAATAATAATTAAAGTAGCTGCAAAACAGAATCCCGTGAAAGGGGAAGAGACCTTGCTCTCCCTGTCCTTCATTGTGTGAATTCATGCTGGGAAGTGCACGTAGGAGACTTCGTCATTGCTGTGCAAATCTTAGAAGTGCTGCTCAAGGCTCTCTTGATGTTAGCCTTGTGCTGTGTGCCGTACAGAGTGAAAACTGGCTCTTTGGAGGATGGTAACATCAGTTCTGATATGGTTGTTTTACATCTGGAAATTACTTAATCTGCGTCCTACCTTTTTAAGCACTTAAAGACAGAATTATTCTGTTGGGATTTTAAAAATAGTTGGGGGCAGGGGGAAGTGAGCGGATAAAGCATCTTCAGGGAGCTGACAGTCAGTCCCCCCTGCTGCATATCTGGTGGTCTTTCTTTCTTTCTTTCTTTCTTTCTTTCTTTCTTTCTTTCTTTCTCAAAAGTGTTCACGGTGTAACAAACCCACATTTTCACCTTTTTTATTGATCTGTTGAAATTTTTACTCCTCTTTGGTAATCCTGGTGGCGTGCCCCTATCGTGAAATGATGATTTTCAAAAGCTGTCCAGGGTGAACTTAATGTTTCCCTGTCGCCCATTCAGGTCTCGCTCAAGATCGCCGAGAAGACGGGCACACACCCCCGAAAGGCATCGAGAAGAGAGGAGCGTTCCGACTGCCTATCGTGTGAGCAATAGCCCGGGCATCAGCAGGAGACGCACCCGTTCCAGGTACACCGTGCCCTCGCAGAACATTACTCCAGAACGGGAACACTCTGAGGCTTCCTTCGCTTAGATGGCTTTGTCCAGCTCTTTGCGTCCCTTTCTCCATTCCTTTTTAGAATACCGAAAGTCCTTGCTTAACAACCACAGTTGAGGCTGGCAGCCCAGCTATTAAGTGAACTGGCTGCAAAGTGAAACCACACCTGTTCTTAACAATCTTCAGTTTTCATTTGGTTTACAGACCTCTGAAATTCGTAGGTGCCAGGATCGGTCGGAAAGTTGCTTTAGAATAGAACAGAACAGAATAGAATAGAACGGAATTAAAATAGGAATAGAAGAGATAGAATGGAATGGAATAAGAATAGAATTGGAATGGAATGGAATAGAATAACAATGGGATGGGATGCGATGGGATGGGATGGAATGGAATGGAAATTAGAATAGAATAGAATAGAATAGAATAGAATAGAATAGAATAGAATAGAATAGAAGAATAGAATAGAATAGAATAGAGCTGGAAGGGACCTTGGAGGTCCTCTAGTCCAGCCCCCTGCTCAAGCAGGAGAAACTATACCATCTCAGACAATTGACCGCCAGTCTCTTCTTTAAAACCTCCAGTGATGGAGCTAAACAAGGATATGTTTTAAAAAGGAGCCCAGACATTGTTTGGGAATGCTTTCTGCATCAACTTTACTAAAGAGGCTAAGGGGGAAAAAAAAACCTGTGGTCTTCCTTCCCTAGATTTTGTAGATGATTCGGTGCCCCCTTTTCATTACAGATGAGCAACGGAATTAGGTTGCGGCGCTGAGACCCCAATTCCAAAGGGCATAAAACCGAGAGATTTATTTTGATGGTGTTTTTTGTACATCCTTTCAGTAGACACCTCTGGGCCCGGGTCCCAATTTATTAATAATAATTGCAAATATAAGCCTGCAAGAAAGCAAAAGAGACAACGCTCGTAGACTAAGACACGAGTCCAGGAGGGTGATATATAGAAAAGAGCAGGAGTGACGTTGGGCACCTTTCAGCATCTTTATGGCTCAAATTATTCTCTGATTTAGGAGGCTTTGGTTATGAGGAATGCAAACAGCCCTGACAGAGAGAAATCTTCTCGAGGAAGGCGATGTTTATGGCGTAAGGCAGTCCCATCCATCTCCATTGCCCGAGGTTTTAAAATATGCTGTGTGGGTTGCCTTGTCCCCGCATGCTGCCTTTACACCCTGCCTTCTCCACGGAGAAATGCCTACCCATTTACATCCACGGCGGTATAAGGACGGCAAGATACATGCCGGAGATCTTAACACCTCTCCTTCCAAGGGTTGTAAATGTTCAGCCGCAAGATAGAAGGACAGGCACAGTTCATTTAGCAACGGTTCAAAGTTAACGATGGGACTGAAAAAAAAAGTGACTTAGGACCACTGTTCACATTTACGACCGTTGCAGCCTCCCCCATGGTCAGGTGATCAAAATTCAGACGCTTGGCAGCGGACTCCTGACGGTCACCGTGTCCTGAGGAGGGTCATGCAATCCCCTTTTTACGACCTTCTGACAAGCAAGCTCATGGGGGGGGGGGGAGCCTGATTCCCTTTACAACCCCGTTACTAACTTTTAAGGACCGCAGGGATTCGCTTAACCGCTGTGGCAAGAAAGGCCGTAAAACGGGGCAAAATTCACTGAACGACTTAGCATCAGAAACGTTGGGCTCAGTTGAGGCTGTAAGGTTGAGGACGTCCTGTGCTGAATCATATTTGCGTTCGGCTTATTCTCAGTCTGTGTTTTTTCAATGCACATTTATAGCACCACCACCACCACCACCACCCAGGGAAATGCACCCCCTAAGACTAGCTTGTACCGTGGACCAAGAATTCAGAAGTCTTAATTAATTAAGAGGACCGGATGTCTTCTCTCGTTGATTTGGCCCCTGGGAGAAACTGGAAAACTCTACTATTTAGAAGAGGATTAAACTCAACCTCTACCACCAATACCATTGTATCTAGGGAGTTATTCTATAGACAGTTAATGCATGAATATTTCAAGAGTAAAGGCAATTCCTGTCTGTAAGTCTCTCTATATATGTGTGTTTATGTCTGTCTGTCTCTCTCTCTCTCACACACACGCACACACACACACACACACCAAAAGAGCCTTTAATCTCAGGTAGAGCATCACCTCAATATCATTGTTTGGGTTTGGCTAGTCTAAAGAAAAGAAGAAATAGGGAGACTTGAGAGCAGTCTTCCAGTATCTGAGGGGCTGCCACAAAGAAGAGGGGGTCAAATTATTCACCAAAGCACCAGAGGGAAGGATGAGAAACAATGGTTGGAAACTGATCAAGGAGAGAGGCAAGCTGGAACTAAGAAACTTCCTGACAGTGAGGACAATTAACCAGTGGAACAGCTTGCCACCAGAGGTTGTGGGTGCTCCATCACTGGAGGCTTTTAAGAAGAGAGTAACCTCTCTGAGACGATATAGGTTCTCCTGCTTGAGCAGGGGCCTGGACTAGAAGACCTCCAAGGTCCCTTCCAGCTCTCTTCTGTTTTACCTGTATTTGACATTTATGCTATCTTTTTCTACAAACCACTGAAGCTTCGTATGTTGGAAATGTGCAGATAGTCCTCGACGTATGACAGAATCAGGACAAGAAACAATGGTTGGAAACTGACCAAAGAGAGAAGCAACCTCTCTGAGATTTGTATGGGTTCTCCTGCTTGAGCAGGGGGCTGGACTAGAAGACCTCCAAGGTCCCTTCCTGCTCTATTCTATTCTAAAAGCGTCTCTAGGATAGCCATCCTTGCCAGCTCAAAACATCCTCTGCTGGCTTGGGTACTTGATATGAGGAGAGTCAGAGTTGAGCGATAATGATATATCGGGTCACCTCTGCTTATCAAGGCTTGGTACAGGGCCCGTTTAGTGCAGCTGAGACAGAGCTGCCTCCTTTGTCTGCAGAGGGCAAGGAGGTCCCGGTGTAAATTAAGCCACCCCGAATTCCTCCCCCACCCCACTCCTCCCTCCCTGTAATGAAAACTAATGAATTTTTCACAATAACCCGCAACAGATGCTGCGGTCACCCGTCCATGCATGCATCGATCTGAGCGCATCACGTCTGCCCCGGTTTGGGGTTTGCTTTCTCTCAATCTTTTCTTGGTTTCCTGATTGATTTATCTGGTGTTTATCCCAGCTTCCTCTTCCTCCTCCTCCTCCTCCTTTTTAATTTTGCAAGTGGTGTAGCTATAACCTGGTGCCTCTTTTGGAAGCCAAAAAAAAAAAGGTCCCGGTCTTATTTTCAGGTAAACACGGGTACTAAGAGGCATATTTTTTTGCTCTAGCAAAAAAAAACCCCTGGGGATTTGAGTCAGATAAGAAGCATCACCTACTCCTTCCTCTGAAATATGCTTTTTTCCCCTACTTCTTCGGCAAGCGTGGACATTCTATCCCTGCTTATATCTCCGGGTAGAGACTGGAGATTAAGGAGGAAAGTTTGCAGTTGATAACAGAATTGGGTATTGTTTCGATTGGGAGAAAATGTTCCCAGCTACAAGGCTGGGTGTTATCTCAACAGCTCAGTAGACGGCCAAGTGTTTAGCTTATCCTCTTGTTTCGTTTCTGTAAAGAGAGAGCTTTCTGTAAAATATCGCCATCTTAACAACAGCAATTTTCGGTTACATTGGCTGGTTGTGCAACCTGGTCAAAGCAACCTCACGCAGGCTGGGAAGAAAGGAATAAAGTTGTTTATGGTGCAGATTCCCTGTTGCGCATATTAAGTCTCAGCTACATATGGGTAAACTTTAAAAAGATCATCCATGCAAGAAGCAGTTCGTCGGTTTCTGTACGAGATGCGTCTTGACCAGGCTGTCGGGATGGATCAAAAGTACAGTGGGGTCCTTGGGGATCTCTGAACTTTTCTTGCAGACGTTCCGTCCCCCAAACTTGGCATAACCATCAGTGCCAGAGCTGATTTTTGGATCAAGAAACGTCTGCAAGAAAACCACCAAGCTCAGAGGGCACCGGTTCTGCAGGACTGGTGCGAACCGGTTAAATCCCACCACTGGTCATGCTAGTCGTTAAGCAGATTACCACGTGACCTGTTTTGCAGCAGCCGACAAGCAAACGCCACGGGCTTTAAGTGCACCTGTTGTACCCAGCGGGCATTTTTTTGCTGGAGACCAGAAGTAAACACCTATTTTGGGTTTATTTGTTTGTTTGTTTTTAAAAAAAAGAAAATCATAAATCGCACTCATGTGACCATGGGATGCTGCAAACAGCCATAAACAGGCCATAAACTCCATAACTGGGTCATAAATAGCTCTGGGGAAGCTCATCGGAACTTTAAACGGTCGCTAAGCGACCTGCTGTAACTCGAGGACCGCCCGTGGAGGAGGACTGCAAAAGACCCTTCGTAAGATGGTGCTTATTTTGGGAGAGCTGCAAAAGCAGCTTTTCCTCCCCAGGGCGGGTGGGAGGAGCTGCCTCTATTCCTGAGACAATTTTTTTTTTGTGCCTTCCGGGAAGCAGCCAGCATTTTCACACCGTTCCCCCGGAACTTGCAAAAGTTAAAATGGAACGCCTGGAATTTTCCAGGATCTTCCCGTTCCGTTGCAGTTGTTAAGTATTTGTTGTGCAGAGGTCTCCTTGTGCTACCAAGGAATTGCACAGACAAGGAAGGGTACTGAGAGCAGTAAGAGTCACACAGTAACCACAAGAGTACACTGAGTTGTGAAAGCAAAAAGTACTTTACTTTTGAGGTGGTGTAAGAACAAAAATCCACAGTCAAAAATAAACAGTCCAGGTCATACACAATAGCAACAGTCCAAGGAGTAATCCAAAATGCAAAGTCTTCTTACCGGTCAAGAGGTCAGTACACAGTTTTACAAGTTTATCACAGTAGTAAACCAACAGTACAGCAAAACAGAGTAAAAACAGTAATAGTAGAGAGCAGTGAATTCAGAGAGAGAGAAGCTACGTTCCTAGCTCCTTCTTATGGCCATGAGAACACTTACACACCCATTGGCCATTTAACACCTTAAAGTCACAACATCATAGTTCATATATTTTCAACCCAACTATGTAGGCTATCACCATATGCTTAACAGCGGTTTTCATCTGGGACCTGGGCCCGACTTGCACAGTTGGGTTTGGAGGAAACTCTTCCGACAATCGGGAGCTCCTTAGGGAAAATAAATAAATAAAAAATAAGTCGTTTTTGAGGTGAAAGAGAAGATTAAAACGAGAGGGCAAGCCGTGGTTTTGGGCTTGGTTGGTTGTTTTTTTCTTGGCCTCTGTTGCGATGGCCTGTTTTAGACTTAACAGGATTGTGCTGTGTGTTCCTGTTTCCTTCTCAGAAGCCCCCACGAAAAGAAGAAGAGGCGGCTGCACGCCCACGCGAAGTCCAAAGCAAGATCCCACTCGCCTTCCGTCTCCCCAGGAAAAACATCCGCCCATAAGAATTCCAGCCACTCAGCCAGCATCTCTCCTGTGGAGAGTCGAGGATCCAGCCAAGAGCGTTCTGGGTAACGAGCCCCCAAGACCCCCCATTCCGGCCGAGCGTATAATTAACCCCAAATCAGAAACCAAATAATGAGAAAAAGTGGGGAGAATGCTTTGCTGATTCTCCGCCAGCCAGAGCAAAAATAATAATGATAATCCAAGCTCACTGCACTTTTCTTACTCCAAACCTTTGGGGCGAAAGCGGCAAGCAGGCATTGAGCACGTTAAGAATTTTAAATGCTGCTGCATCACTAAGGTGCACTGTGGTTGTTCAGCTGGTTACCTGTTTGACTGCCCTCCTGCGTCTTGTGAAATACCGGAGAGGAGTTGAAGAAGGTTTAGGTAAATACAGTAGCTCTGCCGATGGGCTCAGCTGGTGGAGTTGAAGTGCGAGGGAAACATGCTGGTTTTTTTCAATGCTCTCCTGCTTAGGAAAGGAAAAAAGAAAAACCTGCTTACCTCCGGCGGAAAACCAATATTTTTTGTTTGATGCTTCTGCTTGCAGAGGTATGGAGGGATGGATGGAGATTGGAGATAGAGATGTATGGATAGATAGGTAAGGAGGATGGATGGATGGAAATTAGAGATGGAAGGACAGACATGAATAGATAGATAAGGCGGGTGGGTGGATGGTGATTGGAGATAGACATGTATGGATAGATAGGTGAGGATGGATGGAGATTGGAGATGGACAGACGTATGGATAGATAGGTTGGGTGGGTGGGTAGACAGATGGAGATATGTATGGATAAATAGGGTGGGTGGGTGAATGGATGGATGGAGATTGGAGATAGACATGTATGGATAGATAGGTAAGGAGGACGGACAGATGGATGGAGATTGGAGATGGACATATGGATAGATAGGTAAGGCGGGTGGATGGATGGAGATTGGAGATAGACATATATGGATAGACAGGTAAGATGGATGGATGGAGATGGACAGACAGACTTGTATGGATAAATAGGTTAGGTGGGTGGATGGATGGAGATTGGAGATAGACATGTATGAATAGATAGGTAAGGAGGACGGACGGATGGATGGAGATTGGACAGACATGTATGGATAGATAGGTAAGGCGGGTGAGTGGATGGATGGATGGAGATTGTAGATGAGACATGTATGGATGGATGGGTGGTTGGAAATGGACAGACAGACTTCTATGGATAGATAGGTTGGGTGGGTGGGTAGACGGATAGATGGAGATTGGAGATAGACAGAAAGACAGACATGTATGCAGGAATTCCAACGTGATCTTTTGTTACCCCTGACTGACATCTATTCCCTCCAGTCTGATTTTAATAGGAAATTCAACTGTGGCAAGATTCATTTTCAGCAGCAAACAAGGTTCAGTCTTCTCCAATTCGATTTGGAGAAGGATTAGATCAGTACGGAAGCATCAGAATACTTACAGCCGCTTCCTTTTTGGAGGGGGCAGGCAGAAAGAACTAAAACAATAAGGATGATAGATCCTTTAGAGGACATGAACCAAGATATTAACCCTGCAGAGTTTCATCTGAGTCGCATCAACAACTCATTTTGATAAAATTATTGAAATATTCCCTTTTTTTAAAAAAAATAAAATTGAAAAGTTACCCAGGTATTCGAAAAAGATTTGGGCTGTTTTGTTCAAGTCCGTGCCAAAAAGAGGAAAAAAAAATGTGAAGAAGAGCATCAAGAGTAAATTTGAATTTTTTCTCTCTGCCTTAGCAACCCTGCCTAAGCACATTCTATCAGCAGAGGGAGAGAAAAGCCCAGAGCAGCTCAAATCTCTCATCAGCAGAATTTGTGGAAGCCATCAAACTCCTCCCTGGCCAGCTGTTTCTTCCGTTCTCCAAGAATCTATTCGGCATCTCTCCCATCCACCCCCATCCTTGTCCCTAGTTGGAAAGAAAGTTCCAACCAAGTTTAAGACAGGAAAACCGCACGGAGACCCTCGAATCTCTGAATGGCACTGCAGTCTCTCTGAAGTTTTGAAAGCCTCGCGTTGGCTCTTGGACGTCTCAAATCAATTTGAAGGGTTCGGCATGAATAGATGTTTTTGCTGCCTCTCCGTGGAATCCGATTTCCCCTTTGAAGCTTTGCCCGGCTCGTCTCTCAGAGCTGCGTTTTTAATTTTATTTTCTCGCATTTCCATGAAAATCCTGGAACGGGGTTTTTTTTTTTCTTCTTCTTCTTCTTTTCCCCCTTTATTTTGGGAGATGTTCCAGGGAATTGTTTCTCTGCCAAAAGAAAAAGAAAAAAGATGCAGCCTGGTGTTGTCTGAGAAAACTGGTCATCGGCAAATGTTGCAGAAGTAGCTTAATTTTAATTATTAATTCCATGGGAATATTTGTCGAGAAGATGCCCGTTAAGGATGCACCACTGATGAGAATTTGCAGGGGGAGAGGGTCCAGGCCTTGTGTCAGGAATCCAACCTAAAATTTCCTCTGATTATATTTTTTTCCCCCACTTGTCTTACAAGATGTCTAAAAGGCAGACTAATCGCGTTAATTTCCCGAAAAATGCAGGATGCAAAAGCCTTCCAGTTTCCTTCATTCCACCGTTCTTCTGTTTTTCATGTTTAATTGCAGTTGCTCGACTTAACCTGGCTAATTACTTGTCAGTTCATTTTTTTTTTTTTTCTTCTTTACTTCTCATATTTTCAGGGGAGTTCCTTTGGAAAAAGAGGGCCAAATCTCTTCGGCAATTGTGTCGTCCGTTCAGAGTAAAATCACTCAGGTACAACTAAACGTGTTCTGGATTTTACAAGGCTTTGCAATTACTGCAGTTCTTGCTCGTCTTGCGGGGTGTCGGGTTAAAATAATGAAAAAGATAAATAAATGAAATTTCATGGGGAGAAGAGCAAAGTTTTACACCCTAGGCAGGAAAAACCAGAGGTACAAGTACAGATCAGATGGGACCTCGCTCAAAAACAGCAACTGTGAGAGTGACCTTGGGGTCCCAGTGGACGATCGCTTCAATGTGAGCCAGCCGTGTGCAGCAGCAGCCAAGAAAGCAAATACAATCCTCGGTTATTATCAACAGAGGCATAGAATCAAAATCACGTGAAGCATTAGTACCACTTTATAAAGCCTTAGCAAGGCCACACCCGGAATACTGCATCCAGTTTTGGTCACCACGTTACCAAAAAGATGTTGAGATTTTGGAAAAAGTGCAAAAACTTAAGATGGTTAAAGGCCTGGAGACTAAAATACATGAAGAAAAAAAAAAAAAAAAAACGGTTGCAGGACTTGGATTTGGCTAGTCTAGACCAGGGTTCAGCAACTTGAAACAGTGAAAGAGCCACTCGGAACCGGTTCGCTCACAAAAGTAAAAACTGGGAGCCGCAAAAAATGTGTGCGCATGCGCATACATGCGCACATGCGCAAAACAGGGTTTGACTGAAGAGTGGAGCCAAGGCAAGATATGCACCTACCCTGCATATTTGAATTGATTGGTTGAACTTTTTTAGTCCCACTTTTTTTGGGGGGGACTGCACATGGCAGAGGACTGGGAGCCGCAGGAGACGGCTGAAAGAGCCGCATGCGGCTCCGGAGCCGCGGGTTGCAGACCTGTGGTTTAGACAAAAGAAGGACCCGGGGGGGGGACATGATAGCAGTATTCCAGTATTTGGGGGGGAGGGGGGGGGGTCAACTTATTTTCAAAAGCACCAGAGGGCAGGACAAGAAACAGTGGATCAAGGAGAGAAGCAACCTGGAATTCAGGAGAAATTTCTTAATACTGAGAACAAGTAAGGGTTGGAACGACTCGGCTCCAGAAGTTGTGGATGCTCCATCACTGGAGGTTTCTAAGAAAAGACTGGATTGTCACTTGGTGATTAGGAATGAGTGAGTATAGCCCCCCCCCCCCAAAAAAAAAAGAAAAACCAGTCTCAAACCCATCTCTTTCTCCAGTTTCTTTTACAGACAATTTTTTTTCTGCTCCCAACAATGGGAGACTTTTGATCTCCTTCCTTTTCGGTCCTTGCAATATATATATAAAAAAGTCTTAGATCCATCATCTATGGAGAGTCCCTATCATCCAGTCAGGGTTGTCCCAAAGTTGCTTTTTCCAAAAGGCAATTAGACTTTCTTGAACTTAACTTGGAAGGGGTTGTTTTTTTTTCCCCTTGAAAACGTTTTACTTCACATCCAAGAAGCTTCTTCGGTTCTAACTGGATGAGAAGCAAAATGTTTTTAAAGAGAAAAAAAAAACCCAAGAAAATCCACTTGCCTTTTGAAAAAAGCAACTTCGTGTCTTTTGGATCCGTCTATCTCCCTTCCTTGACTCATTGTGACGGGCATTTTGGTACTTTTAATCTAGACATTTCCAAAACCCACAGCACCTTGCCTTTTTTTGTAACATTTTTCCTCATTAAAGTTATCAAAGTAATTACTTTAAAAGTAATTATCTCATGCTGTTAAGTACAGCAGTGGAAAAACAAGGACACTGAAAAACTGTGATAAGGTTCAGTTACAGATTTGGATATAATAACAATGTGTGGGGTTTTTTTTTCCTTGGTTGGTCAAAGGATTAGAAAGTAGCTTAAATGGGCATATTTTTCCTTCAGCACACTAAGAACAGCGCATATAAACTCCCTGTCTCTTGTGCTCAGTTTTCCTTCACGCAACCTGGTCAAGAAAACAATAACGTAGCAATCGCCCTGTTCAGGTTCCCTGTCCCAAAAAAAAAAAAAAAAAAAAACCCACTTTATCTTGGGTTTATTGCAAATTTAATTTGACTTGGTACGATTGCCTCTAAATATGCTTTGGAGTTTTTCTTCATACATTAATTTCGAGGCGTTGCAATGGATGAATTTTAACCATTTGCACCATTTTTCCTAAGCACGATCACAGAATGGATGTTTCCCCTCTGAAAGAAAGAGGATTTTTGATACTCAGATGACTGAAGCCACTGTCAAAAGAGGCTGCTTACTTTTCAAAGGGTGAGATGAAAAAAAAAGCTGTCAAGCTTCATAAATGGAGTCTTGACTTCAAACCTTGGGAAATGGCCACCAGTTAAAAGATTCTTTTTTCACTACTGAGAAAAAGAAACGCAGAATAGGGGGGGGGGGTGCTTCCTGGTTTAGAAAACGGGCACAAGAAACTGTGTTGAAAGCCTTTTCTGCATTACAAAAATGTTGTAAACATTTTAGTGACAGCCGTGGTTAAAATCTTGGATGTCCTCCTGTTAGCTAAATTTTCCAGAGTGGCTGGACAGAAGCCAGCAATTTTGCAGCACAGCCATGCCAAGGAAATATTTCCAGGCATACTGAAACTGGCCATTTGAATTTTTGGGAGCCAGTTTCTTGCTTTCTCTAGTTGCAAAAACCTTCACATGATATGCTGAACCACATTTCTCTGCAAAATCTAGAGATGTGGGCAAATCAAGTCTTGTTACACAATGCTGGTTAACTGCTTTGCACGGTTATTTACAGAGTAACAGAATTGGAAGAGGCCTTGAAGGTCATTTAGTCCCATCCCTTGCTGAGCAGGAGACCCTGGGCTATTTCAGACAAATGGTTGTCCAGTCTCTTCTTAAAAACCTCCAGTGTTGGAGCATCCGCAATTTCTGGTGGCAAGTCGTTCCACTGATTAATTTTTCTCACTAGCCAAGAAATTTCTCCATATTTCTAGGTTGCTTCTCTCCTGGATTATTTTCCATCCGTTGCTTCTTGAGTTGCTTTCAGGTGCTTTGGAGAATAGGTTGACCTCTTCTTCTCAAATATTGGAACACTGCTATCCTGTCCTTCTTTTCACTAAACTAGCCCTGAGCCTTGGTGGAGCACAGGGCTAATGCCTCCTTAACACCAGCTGCCTGCAATTAGTGCAGGTTCAAGTCCCACCAGGCTCAAGGTTGACTCAGCCTTCCATCCTTCCGAGGTACATAAAATGAGGACCCAGATTGTTGGGGGCAATAAGCTGACTTTGTAATAATGCCGCTTGGGGTGTGTGTGAAAGCCTTAACAAGCAAGCATATACATAGAATGAAGGCTCCTGCTAAGCTTGTAAGCCGCCCTGAGTCTTCGGAGAAGGGCGGGATATAAATGTAATTAAAAAAATAAAAAAAATAAACTAGATATAACCTAATTCCTGCAATCGTTCTATGTTTTTATACATAATGATTACAGCATTGATTATAACCAACCTTCTGCTATCATAATATTTTTTTCTGGAGCAAAAAAACACTCCCAGATTTGTAAGAGAGCACAGTAGGATTCAAGGAGATAGGCGTCCTGCAAGGTAGAATCTAGGAATCGGTGAGAAATAAAACATGAGACATGAGTTCAACCACAGCCAGCATTGGAAAAAGGGCATTGGCAGATTTGATAGAATTGTTCTGATCTGACACTCCCTTTGGGGCAGTGTCTGTGAAGCCACAGCTCGCCTCTGGTCTGACCTTTTCAGGAGTTGCCCTAAAAATGGCTCCTTTTGAGAAATCTCAAGTCATCCCAAGCAATTAAATGAGACAGCTAGCCAAACTTAGCTTACCTAAAATACTTTTTTTCTCTTTTTTTTTCTTTTTCTTTTTCTTTTGTCCTGCTAGATACCCTTGACAGAATTTGTAAGCAGACTGGAAGCTACAGTACTTGCCCTTCCATTTTACATTTTCTTCATTGAGATGGATTTGTGGAGCCCTTGGGCGCTTCGGTTCTTTTCTTAACAGACGTTTCATTACTGAACTAGGGAACCTTATCAGTGCTAGAAGGGAGTGGGTTTTTCTCCTTGTCAGTCTTGGGGGGAGTATTTGATCATTCCTTGATTAAGCTTTTTATTTATTGAGTTCCTTGATTGGAGAAATTGTATTGAGATACAGAGGGACACTCAGTGGGTTAGGACGCTGAGCTTGTCGATCAGAAGGTCGGCAGTTTGGCAGATCGAATCCCGAGTGCCGTGTAGCAGAGTGAGCGCCTGTTAACTCGTCCCAGCTTCTGCCAACCTAGCAGTTCGAAAGCACGTAAAAATGCAAGTAGAAAAATAGGGACCACTCCGGTGGGAAGGTAACAGTGCTCCGTGCGCTGTTGGCGTGTAGTCATATCGGCCACATGACCACGGAGACGTCCTCGGACAAGCGCTGGCTCTTCGGCTTTGAAATGGAGATGAGCACCGGCCCCTAGAGTCAGAAATGACTAGCACGCATGTGCGGGGGGGGGAACTTTTACCTTTACCTTACAGACAGAAAGCAAGCCCCCCCTCCCTTCTAGCACGGATAATGTTACCTAGTTGGGTCATGAAACATCTGCAAGAAAACAACCCAGCTCAGAGAGCAACCAAGGATCCCATGGTCTTCCTCCTCCACCAGCACCACCTCACTCCCTTCTAGCACTGGTGATCTTATCTAGTTGGGTCATGAAACATCTGCAAGGTCAGAGAGCACCGAGGACCCCACAGTTCAGTCCTGAGTTGCAAATATCCCCTTCTTTTGGCAAGGTGGAATTGCTGGGTTGGGTGGTAAGAAGTATGCTTGCTGTTGAAGAGATGCTCAGCAAACCTTTGCCAAAGGTTGGTTTGGTTATTATTGCTGACTTGACTTTGTTTTATGCCTCTTTTGTGTTTGTTGCAGGATCTTATGGCCAAGGTGAGGGCGATGCTTGCAGCTTCTAAAAATATTTCAACCAGTGCCTCTTGAGACGGAAAGATGGAAGGAAGGAAGGAAAAGTCCTCCTTAGCTGCGGGGGGGGGGGGGGGGGAGAGTCCTCTTGCAAGGCTGCTGAGTTGCAAAACTTCCTTTGCAGAAAAAATAGCCCTGGGAAGGGAGCATTGTAAATTATGTTCTGATTGGTTTCTCAGTAAGAATTTTACAACAAGCGGTGCCTGTATATTTGTAAATACGACATTCCGGCGAGTGTTAACACGAATAAAAAATGCAGAGAAAATCCTTTTTATTAGCTAAAGGCTTTCTGGAGATTGGTTGTTACTATTGTTGTTGTTGTTTCTCCTTTTCTTTGTTTCAGATGACCTCATACTCGCTTTTCAATCAGGTTCCTCTAAAGTAGTATGCACAAATTGAATTTAGCAGAACAAAGCGAGGAAATGCTAATAAAAGCAGCAGGCAAAAGGAGGGGGGGGAAATTAGGCCAAAGGACTGACATTTATTGAGCTGTATAGATTTTGCTTGGAGAGAATAATGCAAAAGGGTCAAAGGGAGCAGATTCCTACTCTTCTCCAGGTTGTAATTGGGAGCTGACTTGCAGGGGTTTATGCCCCCCCCCCCGGTCAGAAAAAAAGCTATATTAGTTATTTAGTTAGTGACAACCATTCCAAGATTTGGAATAAGACTTCTTAATGCCTTGCTGGAAGAGGAGCTCAAAATTCTCCAGATATCCAGAGCTCTGCCGATAAAAGCAAACCTCAATTTATTTGTCCTTATCATAAAATAGGAGATAGTTAGTTGGGTTTTTTTGTGGTAAGAGTTGGCAGTCTCTCCCCCTCCCCCCCCCCACATCAATCTATTGGGACTTATAATTTTTATATATATATATAATGCATTATATATATATATATATAATGCAAGGACAATTTCGTGGGGCAATGCTAGAAGGATCCAGAATGTTCCATCCCAAATCCACCATTCTAGAATTGGGGCGGTGCTGATTGTGTGAGGGTCTAGAAACAGCAGCTGCTAGAACTCTTGTGAAATTAGTCTTGGGGTGAGGGGATTAATGTGTAATATCCATTTTGAAATTAGTCACGAAGGAGTAAAATTAGTATAATAAAATCTCAGCCAGCTTTAGGCATTGGGAGGGGTGATTTAATGCTAGCTTTTTCCATCTTTGCTTTAGTGTGTAGAGCCTCTTTAAGAGTAAATGAATTCACTGACCTATTTTTCCTTGATACATTATTATTTCTACAGTCATTTTTCCTGACACAAAAGCACTGCTGTTCTCCAGAGCAACACTGTACTTAACTTTGTCCAGGTCCCAAACACAGTGTTAAAAATTAGGCAACACAAGGCAAGCCACAATCTGTTGGGTCATCATTTCAGAGATACGTCCTTAGAATAACTCTAGGAAGCAAGCAGTAAGGAGTTTTGATTTCCTGCTGGCTTCCCCATTGACTTTGTGGGAAATCACATCGGCAATCACAATCACATGGCCATGGATGGGTGCGGCGTGGTTGACCACAATTTTGCCATAACAACTAGTCTGAATATCCCTGCAATATCAATTCCGCAGGAGTCCCGGGACACATTTTTTTTAAGTTAATCCATTTGCGACACCTTGATTCAAAAATTGTCCTGTCTTGTACCGTTTCACTCAACCGCAGGTTGCAAACAAAAACAGGAGATATATTTAATACTTTATAAATGTTGCCTTGCCTTTATAAATGGCTACTGGCAAACCGAATTATGCACCAAATCTTGCCAATTTCCTATAATTACAGCTTGTACGAATGGAGCACAATGCCTTTTTTAAAATCCCAAAGAAATCAAGAGGGTTTTTTTTTTTAAGTGGCAGCTCTGAACACGAGCCCGATTAAAATTTTAAATAGGACTTGTTTCCGCCTTTAAAAGGTGGAACAATTCAGTTTCATAATATAGCGTGTGACAGAGCCTTTTGATTTCACAGATTTTCTTTTTTATTTTTTTTAAGTGGTTACAAAGTATTAGGAAGTTCCAGAAAATCCTCAGTGAAAAGGTTCAAACGTTTTGCTTTAAAACTTGGCCGTCGTTCAGGCAAGCGTGAATCCTGGTGATATCAGGGTTACATCCGTTGAGGTTTTCTTAGCAACAATCCCGAAAAATCTGCCATTGTTAGATCTAGCCTACAGTTGAGACCTTTTCAGGTGGTCCTTCATCCCTGCATTAAGGAGTTCCAACCCTATTTGTCTTTTGACAGTCATTTTTTATCATTTTATTAGCCTTTCGATGGACTGCTCAAGAGATTTATTTAATTTATTTAATTATATTTATATACCGCCCTACTCCCGAAGGACTCAGGGCGGTGTACAGGGCAAATATAAATATACAAATATACAAAAATACAAAAATTAAAAAAGAATTAAACATGCCCAGATAAAATACAGATATTAAAAAACCCATCCCTCATCAGGCCAGGCCGGCTTGTATAAATAAAAACGTCTTCAAACCACGACGGAAGGAGCGAAGGTCGGACGCCGTCCGGAGCTCAACCGGCAGCTGGTTCCATAGCTCCGGGGCGCCCACAGAGAAGGATCTCCCTCTGGGGGCCACCAATCGACATTCTCTGATCGGTGGCACCCTGAGGAGACCCTCTCTGTGGGAACGCACAGGGCGGAGGGAAGTTGACGCCGGCAGCAGGTGGTCCCTAAGGTTCTCCGGACCCGTGCCATGAAGGGCCTTAAAAACCATTACCAGTACCTTGAATCTCACCCGGAAGACAACTGGCAACCAATGCAGCTCACGGAGCAAAGGTGTTACATGGGAGTATCGGGAGACTCCCAACACAACTCTCGCAGCTGCATTCTGTACCAGTTGGAGCCTCCGAGTGGTCTTCAAGGGGAGCCCCATGTAGAGAGCATTGCAGTAATCAAGGCGAGAGGTCACGAGCGCATGAGTGACCGTACACAGAGCATCCCGGTCCAGATAGGGCCGCAACTGACGCACCAGGCGAACCTGGGCGAAAGCCCCCCTAGTCACAGCCACCATGTGTTCCTCCATAGTAAGCTGTGAGTCCAGGAGGACTCCCAAGTTGCGAGCCCTATCTACGGGGGGTAATAATTCACCCCCCATAGAAAGAGATGGGATATTCTGAATATCCCGGGATGCAGGTATGCACAGCCACTCAGTCTTGTCGGGGTTGAGCTGAAGTCTGTTACTCCCCATCCAGACCCGGACCGCCTCCAGGCAGCGGGACATCACGTCAAGGGCATCACTGGGGTGGTTTGGGGTAGAAAGAAAAAGCTGGGTATCATCAGCATATTGATGATACCCAACTCCAAAACCAAAAGACCCTATTTGTCTTTTGACAGTCATTTTTTATCATTTTATTAGCCTTTCGATGGACTGCTCAAGAGATGAAACATCTGCAAGCAAATCACCAAGCTTGGAGATCTTTAGGGGGTGGGTTTATTTTTCCCAAACAGATTACCCAAGGGACAATTTCTTTTTGTCTCCTTTCTTCCTACGCAATGCATTGTAGTTTGCTTTCTGAGATGCCGTTAATGGTATGTCTCCCTTTTTTTTTTCCTTCTCTCTAAAATATATTCTCTATTTCAAGATGTTGGGGGGAGAGCTACACCATTTCTGCTTGTTCCCTGACTTTCTTTGCATTTTTTTTCCTAAGTTGCATTTGATCAACTTCATAATTACCTCCGGTTGCATTATTTAAAAAAAATAAAAATAAGACTCTAGTCACGTTTGGGAACGGATTTTCCTAGACCCTATTAAATAAGGACTTATTGTTTATCGGCAAGCGAAGTGCAGGAAGTTGTGCGTTTTGTTTTAAAGCAAAAAGCCACAGGAAAAGGGCATCACAGGAGATGCACTATCAGCCTTTATTTGATTTATCCTTTAAATTCAAGTTATTTCCACTTAGTTCTTAATGTCTGGGGTGTTGCGGCTGTGGTAGATTCCAGACTTCATGACGACGATAACGTCCAGTTCTTGGCAATTCTGTCTTCCGATCTTGCACTACTTCTTCAAGTTATAGAAGTTCTGGCTGATGCCACTTTTGATGGTGTCCAGCCACCATGTTCTTTGGTGGCTTGGTTTCCTTCTACCCCTAACTCTTCCAAACATAATCGCTTTCTCCAATGAATTTCCCCAGCGTGACATGGCCCAAATACGTGAGACGCAGTTTTGCGATCTAAAAATATGTGGTGCTTTTATGACTGAATTAATTCACTATCAACATTACAGGATTGGGGCCTTGTTGAACCATCTCCTGGTGGGATGATGAAGTGATGCGGCCCCTAGCCACATCCCATCCATTTGGATGTACAGAAAGGACTCAAAACAACTCTCTTGCCCAAGCTCTTTAGAGAACTCAGCTCCTCCAAGATCTTTAGACACAGGTAGTCCTCGATTTAACAACAGTCCATTTAGTGACTGTTCGAAGTTACTACAGCACCACTGCAGCATCTTCATGGCCACGTGATCAAAATTCAGACTCTTGGCAACTGACTCGTATTTATGACAGTTGCAGAGTCCTGGGGATATATGATCCCCTTTGCAATCTTCTGACAAGCGCGATCAATGTGGAAACCAGATTCCCTTAATAGCCATGTTACTAACCTAACAACTGCTGTTATTCACTAAATAATCGTGGCAAGAAAGGTCGTCAAATGGGACAAAACTCACTTGACAAATGTCTCACTTAGCAACATAAATTTTAGGCGCAATTGTCGTCATAAGTTGAGGACTGCCTGTATTTATCCTTCCTTGGCTGCTCCTTTTCAAAAAGAACAAACTGCTTTTCATTTTTTTTTCCTAGAACAGTGGGAGATGTTTCTTACTACTTTTACAAGGATTTTGGCTCCTCCATCTCCCCTTTTTAAAAAAAAAAAAAATAAGTGTTTTGCCACACCACAGAGACAGTGTATGAAAGATAGAAAGCCTTTGCTTTCAGTGGCTACTTCCATATAATATTAATAACCACTTAGCTGACCATAAATTTGTTGAAATGGGTCTGGGTGTAATTGAAATCACCCACATACATTTCCATTAAGGTGGTTGGAGAAAAGAGAGGTTTTTCACTCCAGGCTGCCTAGAGGCAAATATTAAAGCCATTCAAGGCACTTTCTGTAGAAGCCAAAAATAGTTGAAGTTTGCCCTTGAAAGTTCTGACTCTTTTCAACAATCTTATCAAAAAGTTGACTTTCCAAAGATAGCAATATTTGGGAGGTTGGTAAAACAGATTTTTTTTTTCTCCTTTCGACTTATTTCTAACTCTAGCGCACACTGCCCAGCATTTTTCTACAGAATTTGAATATCTTTAAAAGTTTCTTCATCCCTTCCCCTATCTTTAATATACCTTTTACCAAGATAAAGAAATGTATCTATTTCCTGTAGTTTTTTTTTTTTCATTTAAATATGATTGATTCTGTTTTCCTTGATTAATACATCACCAAGATAAATGGTCAGATCTAGAATCCTCACTGCATTACACAACCTCTCTAACATTCACTGCAAAGTGATTAAGTGTGATTTATTCTGGTTTTCTTTGATTAATACATTATCAAGATAAATTAATTTTCAAGAGCGATAACCCACATTGCCTTATACAATCTCTCCAACATTCACAGCAAATCTTTTGGCTTACCAGCTAATAACATAACACCATTGGCCTTGAAAACTGCACATACATGCACATCCCCATCCATACACTTCTAGTGTTACCACAAACATTCCTATCCATATAACTACAGCTATAATAAATAAGAACAGAATTGTTTTTTCCCCGGAGAAAAAAATGGAGAGAAAAAAGATGTTTTTTTTTTTTTTTTTTAAAAAATCAATTTGGCTATGATGATTGAAGATAAACTGTCATTTGGGGCTAAGCCAGTTCACTTTTCACTCTGTGAAGTGTCGGGTTTAAGGGATTCAGTGTTGAAGATAGAAGATTTGCAGATTCTGAACAGCTTATCATTCACATCAAATTGATGCTTCGTGAGATGAGAGCTTTTCAAAATGCAGACGTTTTACCCTGCAGGACCTTCACTTTTCTTTCAAAAAGTGGAATAAATGCTTTGAACGAAGAAAAAAAATCAGGGTGGTTCATTCAGCCTGCCTTAATGTTTTTTTTTAAAAAAAAAAAAAAATCCAGCAAATGCCACACTTGTTAGATGACATTTGACCACAGTGAAGATTATACAGACAAGAATTTGTGACATAACATATATTTTTTTTCTCCATCCATAATAGATGTTTGGCAAGGAAGTCCTATCCAATGCACAGTTGCAAATTACCAGTTGAGTTAACATTTGGTAACCGTGAAAGAATACGTTTAATTTTGCTGTAGAAAATGGGAGATCTTTTCATTCTGGCTAAGTCTGCTAAAATGATTCTGGTATAGGAATTGGGAAAAATAATTTTAATTCAGAAAAGGCTTGCCATTAACCTGCAGTGCAGCTTTCAACTTCAGGGAGGCAAAAAAAAAAAATCCAATAGCTGGGCTTCTTGTCATCTTCCTCTGATGCTTTTTCTGCCCCCCCCTCCCCCCCACACACACACTAAACTTATTTTTTGAGACTTTGCTTTACTTTCTTATTCATTTCAAAATGAGGCCGGATCATCTCGACTGAATAAATACTCTGAAAATCAATTGCAGCCCCGTCTCTTCATTTCTAGCCCTATGAAAGCAATAATTTCTGGTTGAGTTAAAGACAAGAAAGCTGAACTAATTATTTTTTTCGGAAGAATATTTTTCCCGTAACCCCACCCCCTCTCCAAAATGAAGGGGGCACGAGAAAGAACTCTTACAAGACACCCATTACCTTGGAATAAAAGGAGATCGTGGGATTGGGGCTGGGCATGATGCAAAATAAAAACCAAACAATCAAGTTGTGTTAGATTTACCGGACATCTTTACAACCTGACAGCAAATCACCAGAGCCTTGCTTAAGCTAAAGATATGTTTAGATAGTGGACAAAGCAAAGACTAAGAATGGAGAAAAGTTAAGATAAACCTAAAAAAAAAAAAGTCAAGGGAACAAATGGTGCTTTAACAGCTGAACTGTGTTGTCCCACTCACACACCCACATAACTGTGGTTTAGGGCACTGGTGTCAAACTCGCCACATCACATGATATGTTGCGACATATCGTGACTTTTTTTGTGTGGCTGGAGCTGGGGTAGGCTTGGCCTCCAACAAAAACCCAGAACTATCCTAATTAAGTCCAGCCACAAGCAGGCCGATGCTAGTCCACAGAACAATGGCCACAAGGCACTTAAAATAAACCCGCCAGACAAAATTAAATCCACAATACAAGAGGGTTCACGAGGCAAGAAAAGTCCAGGCAGGATCCAAATCAAGGCACGATGTCAATCCAAAGCAAGAGAAGAAATCACAACAACCAGAAAACACACAGCTAGGAAAGGAACACATTGTTCCCAGCCTCACTTCCATTTCTCTGCTGTGCTAAATCAAGAGGGGATGAGGCTTTCTCCATGCGAGTAATCTGGCTGGCTTTCTCTGCTCCTGCCTTTTCTCTGCCCTACTTGCTCTTTTGGATCAGATGCAGAAGGCAGTTCCTCTTCCTCGTCACTGACCGGCTGCAGCTGCGTGCTTTCCCCACCTGAAGCCTCAGGGCTGTCCTGCTGCAGCTGTGCTTGAGCCAAATCCCCTGCAGATGTGCCTGGAACTGGTTCATCCTCCATTGAGCTGACTTCTGGAGAAGCATCCGGGGGAAGTCATCACATGAGCTTCCAAAATTGAAAAAGCAACTTGGCTATTTAAACGAATGTTTGTAAGCTGTCAGTTTCCCAATGGGGGAGTCCTGAACAGCCTACTGAAGTCTTTCTCCCCCCCCCCCCCCCGCCCACACGCACACAATAAAGATAGACCTTGACGTCCAACTATTCGTTTAGTGACCGTTCAAAGTTATAACGGCGCTGAAAAGAAAAGCGACTTGCAACTGGTCCTCCCAACTTGCAATCGTTGCAGCGTCCCCAAAATCAAGGGATCAGAATTTGGAGGTTTAGCAACTGACCTGTATTTACAATGTCCTGGAGACACGTGATCACCTCCCAGCTGGCTTCCAACAAGCAGAGTCCATGGAGGAAGCCATCTTTGCTTAACAACTACATTGATTCGATTAACTGCAGTGGGGGGGGGGGGAAAGATGTCGTAAACTCAGGTGCAACTCGCTTAAAAACTGCCTTGCTTAGCAAGGGAAATTTTGGTCCCAACTGTGTTCCTTTCTGAAACCAAACCAAGCAATTCCGTTCCTCCGTCGTCGCTGCTTTTTGGTCTCTGATCAGACCAGTTGGATGCCAGATGCTTGTTAAAGGTCTGCAGTGGATCCTGTGGGACCATGTCCTTTTTTTTTTTTCTCCCAATGTATTGCTTTTTATTGCGATGGGTCAAACAATGCAACGATCCGTATGGAGAACAAACAGGAGGCCGCTGATTTCTCTATGCTTTGCTGCATGGAAATTGCAGTGGAGCAGCCAAGAGGGACACAGAGGAGATGTTGGGGAAAGGTAGACACCGGAGCGAAGTCCTCGCCATTATTTTCAATCACATCACTGCTTGGAGAGTGAAAAAGGCACTCACCTGAAGCGCCAGTAAGCCAGAAAGGAGACCCTTAAGAAAACATAATAATGAGGAACGCTGCTCTG
Organism: Daboia siamensis; assembly: GCA_024449315.1. Lineage (NCBI taxonomy): Eukaryota > Metazoa > Chordata > Lepidosauria > Squamata > Viperidae > Daboia > Daboia siamensis. Next base: position 22,639 of record JAKJMR010029848.1, read on the forward strand.
GATTAAAGAAGATCTTTTGTTCCATGTTGGGTTGAAAGTTCCCCCGCAGGGTCAAGTGAGGTTCTCCTCTATCATTTGAGTGATGGTCAGTCAGAAAATGGACTTATTCTCCATCACCCCAGAGGACAGGAGACAGCAAGCAGATTAAAATGATCGGAAGAAGATTTTGAGAAATTTCCAGCAGGCTGCCACATGAAATGGAGGCCTCTCCTCTCTTGAGATCTTCAGTTACAAGCTGGATGGTCATCCATGTTTGGTTTGCATGTTTTGCTTGGATGTGTTGACGTTTTGCATGTTCCAAGAGCTAGCACAGGAAGCACCCACAAAGTACAGGTGCGTTTGGCGTATGTGTGTTAGCCCAAATCAATCAACGCATTGAAAGTTATGGACTATAATTTACCAGGCTGATCCAAGGATTATGAAACATCACCAAAAGTATCTGAGGGGCTGCCACAAAAGAAGAGGGGGTCAGGTTGTTCACCAGAGGGAAGGACGAGAAACAACGGTTGGAAACTGACCAAAGACAGAAGCAACCTGGAATTAAGGAGAAACTTCCTGACAGTGAGGACAATCAACCAGTGGAACTGCTTGCCACCAGAAATCGTGGGCGCTCCATCGCTGGATGTTTTTAAGAAGAGACTAGACATTCACCTGTCTGAGACGGTATAGGTTCTCCTGCTTGAGCAGGGAGATGGACTAGTAGACCTCCAAGGCCCCTTCCAGCTCTATTCTATTCTATTCTATAACTCAAAGGAGGAAGAGGAGGAGGAGGAGGAGGGAGGGGGAAGGAGGAGGAAGAGGAGAAGGAGGAAGAAGAAGACGAGGAGGAGGAAGAAAAGGAGGAGTTTAAAAATAAAATGAGTGTACAGTATATATAATCTTCTTTGAATGATTTGCTGAGATCTGATCAGATTGTTTACTATTTTCCCAATACAGTATGTTTGATGCAAACATACTAAAGCAAATTCAGACCTCTGCAATGATATTACATGGTTCAAAGCTAGTTTGCTGCAGCTAGAAATTTTCAAGGGGACGAAGATATGAAATTCTTAAGTTACCAGAGTTTGTTTAGCCACCACTTGAAGTTACAACGGCACGGGAAAAAGGGAATTATGACCTTGTTCACACTTCCGTCCAGTCACGTGATCAAAATTCAGATGCTTTGGCAACTTGACTCATATCTACGACGATTTGCAGCGTCTTTTGCAAGCTTCAGACCAAGCAAAAGTCTACGGGGAAGCCAGATTCATTTAATAACCATGTTACTAACTTAGCAACCGCAGGGGTTCACTTAACAATTGTAGCAAGGAAGGGCGTAAAATGGGGCAAAATTCGCTTCACAACTGTCTCGTTTAGCAACAGAAATGGTGGCTGCACGTTGAGATCATCCAGCTGACAAAGCATCTCGTGAAGATGTAGAGGATTTTTCTTGTGCCCAAATTGAGCTTCCAAAACGAACAACTGCATTTCCTGCGGATGAGATTTCTAAAAACGTTATCTTAACTTTGAGTAATGGTAAAGATTCAGGCCACGGTGGATTTCCTGTGAAATGAGACAAAATATTTTGTGATCTATGTCTTCCTTAACCTTTTAATTTCTCCCATATTTGGGGAGATGTGGCTTCCTCATTCTCACTTAATAATGCCCGTAACTATAGTTCTATCAAAATCAAGGAAAGGTCAAACTGTATACTTCAATTATTAAGATATCTCTCTGAATAATATTGATCTAAAGTGAGAACCTGGGGGTAAAACTTAAGTTTTCTATGTTTTGGCCTCTTATTCTCTCATATATGCATATATATATATTTTCCACCACCTGAAATCCTATTTAACATGTTTTATCACCCTGAAAATCAACTCTGCGTCGAAGGTTAAATATGAAAGAGCTTTATGCACTGATTGTTATATGAGCAATATTTCTCCCTGAAGACTTTAGATCTGGAAAAATAAATAAACTAGGATTTTTTTCCCTCTCCCTTGTAGGTTTTTTTTTTCACATCTACAAACTCCTCTTTAACCTTTTTTCATCAGGCAGACAGAGTTCACTGAGAGTGGTAAGCAGTAAATCACGCTTTACAGACCACCGGTCTCTGGGTTACAGTGTGAAGTCAAGCAAGCCATGTTCCGGTTATCACGTTACGCCAAGGAGTGTCAATCAGCTGAGAAAATTGAGTTAAACAGAGTCAATTGAGGTTAGTGCCTTGACTCTGGAAAGTTGGATCACTCGACTTGTTTGCTTTCCCGAATCGGGAAATCAAAAGTTGCATCTGGTCCATTTGGCTTGATTTTTCTTTAATAGTTGAATCAATTCTAACCCAGCTGAGTCTATTAAATTTGATCTTCCAAGCATGAAAAATGCAGCTCAATTTAGGCATTTCAAACCAACGGGCTTCGGGTTGAAACTCCAGGCGATCCCCGACTTACGACTTACGATTCAGCCCAAATTTTTTGTTGCTGTCATTTCTGAAGTGAATCGTTCCCCATTTTGCCACCTTTCTTGCCACTGTTGTGAAGTGTCAGTTGTTGTGTTAGTAATACAGTTGCTAAGTGAATCTGGCTTCCCCAATGATTTGCTTGTCTGAAGGTCACAAAATGGGAGCAACAAAGATGATCGGGGGGCTGGAGGCTAACACATATAAGGAACGGCTGCTGGAATTGGTGTGTCTAGTTTAATGAAGAGAAGGACGAGGGGGGACATGATAGCAGTGTTCCAGTATCTCAGGGGCTACCCCAAAGAAGAGGGAGTCAAGCTATTCTCCAAAGCCCCTGAAGGCAGGACAAGAAGCAACGGATGGAAACTAATCAAGGAGAGAAGCAACCTGGAATTAAGGAGGAATTTCCTGACAGTGAGAACAATTAATCAGTGGAACAACCTGCCTCCAGAAGTTATGAATCCTCTAACACTGGATGTTTTTAAGAAGAGACTGGACAGCCATTTGTCTGAAGTGGTACAGGGTTTCCTGCCTGAGCAGGGGGTTGGACTAGATGACCTCCAAGGACCCTTCCAACTTTATTATTATTATTAGGTGAACCCAGGATGCTACAATGGTCATAAATGTAAACCAGTTGCCAAACATCTGAATTCTGATCAGGAGATCAGAGGAATGCTGCAACGGTCATATGAAAAATGCTCATAAGTCACTTTTTTCAGTGCTGTTGGAACTTTGAACAGTCAATAAGTGAACTGTTGTAAGTTGAGGACTCCCTGTACACAGCCATAGCAGGAGTTTGGGGAAATATTTGGGTTTTGATTTATTTAATCTTTATTCATCTTAATATTTAATGTTTTGGTACATTTATTTTATTATGTTGTCAGCTATCCAGAGTTGCTTGACAGTGGGATGGGCGGCATATACATTTAAAAAATAAATATAAAGTTAATAAATAAATATAAATCCAAAAATGTATAGATTTAATAAGTACAAATTGAATAAACAAAGAATCAGTTTAATAAACAGATGCATATACATTTAATAAATAGATGCATATGTTGTTGTTAGTTGCGAAGTCGTGTCCGACCCATTGCGACCCCATGGACAATGTTCCTCCAGGCCTTCCTGTCCTCTACCATCTTTTGAAGTATTAATAAATAAATTAAGTTAACAAATAAATATAAATCCAAAAATGTATAGATTTAATAAACATGAATTTAATAAACAAAGAATCAATTTAATAAATAGATGCATATACATTTAATAAATAAAATATTTGTAGTACACTGCCCAGAATAACTTGTTTATGAGATGGATGGCTATATAAATTAGGTACATAAATGAATTAATAAATATCACTTCTAATTGTTTGGGAATATTGTCTGGTAAAACTAAACAGGATCTAGATTATTACTAAAAGCATCTCTGTCTAACATTTGGAGAGCAGTCAAGGGAAATATATCTTGATTTTTTTTAAAAAGTGCCAAATGGTGACCTTTTAAGATCAAGCAAACAACTTCATTAATTAAGAATGCCTGTTATTTGATTATGATAACTATCACCTTGATGCAGTGGAAAGTTTTAGATTACTCAGTATCCGAATTAATACTTTTGTCGTGCAGGAAAAATCCACAGGGAAAATACTATAATAGTTCAGAGCAACAGGCCTAAAACAGAACAATCACAATCCAAAAGTAAGTGATAAGGTAAAGGTAAAATTTCCCCCACACATGCGTGCTAGTCGTTTCCAACTCTAGGGGCCGGTGCTCATCTCCGTTTCAAAGCCAAAGAGCCAGCGCTTGTCCAAGAATGTCTCCGTGGTCATGTGGCCGGCATGATTAGACGCCAAAGGCGCACGGAACGCTGTTACCTTCCCACCGTAGTGGTCCCTATTTTTCTACTTGCATTTTTACGTGCTTTCGAACTGCTAGGTTGGCAGAAGCTGGGACGAGTGACAGGTGCTCACTCTGCTACGTGGCCCTTGGTATTCGACCCGCCAAACTGCCGACCTTCTGATCGACAAGCTCAGCGTCCTAACCCACTGAGCCACCGCGTCCCTTCAAGGTAAGTGAAGCTGTCTCTAAATATTTGAAAGTGAACATTTGCGCTCACTTGTTTCCAAGCCAATATTAGAAAAGGAGAAAGACTTGAAACGGGATCTCTTCTTCTTTTTCAGGATCACCGAGTGTTTGGCCAAGTGATCAGGGCAGTGATCAGGATCCAGAGACAATAAGCACCCAGGTCAATCAAGGGATTTGAATCGTTATTATTAATTAAGCAAACAGAGTTGAAAGCATAGGTACCAAGCAAGATGATATCCAAATTTCTGGCAAGCGGTCAGAAGCCCCTTAGCAGTGACAGCAGAGGTGCCCCAATTTCCACATTACCCAGTGCTAGCTTCTGCAGTAGCGTCCCACAAATATCAACAACCCCAAGGTTACTATCACAACTTGGCACCATTGTCAGGCACGAATAATCGGGAACAAATATTGAGTTAAAAGCGCTAAAAATTTATTCTTGAATGAATGAATGAACCTTTATTGTCAAAGTACAACCATGTATACATTGAGATTGGCTGAGCCTCCCTTCGTGCCCTCACCCCCAACTCACAGTGACACAAACCCTCCATCTTATTACACCATGTGAGCTAATTGCACAACACACCGGCCTCGCAAGTCAATCATGCATAAAGTTTATAAAATTATTTCCCGTACAAGAGCCTAACAGCCTATGGATAAAAGCTGTTCTTCAGTCTGTTGGTGCGGCTGGCTATATTCCTGTATCTCCTACCCGACGGTAGGAGAGTAAAGAGATACCGTCCAGGGTGTAAGTCATCCCTGAAAATTTCCCTCACTCTTCCAAGGCAGCGAGTCCTGGCGAGGTCATCCAGCGGTGTCAGGGGACAGCCCACAATATCTTATGCTGTGCTCACTACCCTCTGTAATACTTTCCTATCCGCGGCTGTCAGACCAGCATACCAAACCACAGTACAGTACGAGAGGATGCTCTCTATAGTAGACCGGTAAAAGAGGGTCATAATCTGTTGTTCTACCCTGTTTTTCCGCAAGACCCTGAGAAAGTGGAGTCTCTGTTGGGCCTTTCTAGCCACCTGGATTGTATTAACTTTCCAGGTATGATCTTCACAGAGGTAGACTCTCAGAAATGTAAAGGAAGAAACTCTCTCCACACAGTCCCTCCCGATGTAAAGTGGGGCAGGTTCCTCCTTTTTCCTCCGGAAGTCTATCACCATCTCTTTCGTCTTGCCGATGTTCAGGTGCAAGTTGTTGTTGCAACACCATATGGATAGTTTTTGTACCTCCCCCCTGTATGCTGTCTCATCCCCACCTGTAATAAGACCCACTACGGTAGTATCTTCTGCAAACTTAATTATCGCAGTAGATGGGTCGGATGGTACACAGTCATATGTGTACAATGAGTACAGGTAGGGGCCACCCATACACAAGAATCTGAGCAACTAATGGACCAAGCTAGATTGGCACTATATAAGAGTCAACAGAATTCACGGGGGGAGGAAGGGGACTGGACTTGGGTCTCTCGTTGCTGCTTAATGATGCCAAACTGATGACGCATTTAACCCCACCCTCCAGCTCAGTCTGCTCATGTCCTACAAGCCTGACTTCATTCCCTGCTGTGATCAGGAAACTGCCAGACCCGGCCTTGACTGGTTGGTGCATGACTTGTAAAGGGAATTGAACATCTGAGACTTTCACAACAGGAAAAGCTGTGAAGCCGTGCGAAGATTTCACCCCATCTTCTCCCTTGCTCAGCAAGCGAGGATGAAAAGCAAGCAGGTTAGTTCAGAATCAGCTTTAAGCTTCCAGTCTTTTCTTGATAGGGTAGGTTAGGGTAGGATAGTGTGGAATAGAATGGAATGGAACGGAACAGAACAGAATAGATAGAATATGGGATGTGATAATAGAATAGAATAGAATAGAATAGAATGGAATGGAATGGAATGGAATTAGAATAGAATAGAATGGAGTGGAGTGGAGTGGAGTGGAGTGGAGTGGAGTGGAGTGAGTGGAGTGGAATGGAATAGAGTGGAGTGGAGTGGAGTGGAGTGGAGTGGAGTGGAATGGAACGGAACGGAACGGAACAAAACAGAACAGAACAGAATAGAATAGAATATGGGATGTGATAATAGAATAGAATAGAATAGAATAGAATAGAATAGAATAGAATAGAA
>JAKJMR010029849.1:0-29274 GCA_024449315.1 Daboia siamensis
CCTTTCCTTTCCTTTCCTTTCCTTTCCTTTCCTTTCCTTTCCTTTCCGTTCCTTTCCTTTCCTTTCCTTTTTAGAAAGGTGAGAAACCGCCTCTAACCTAAAGCTTTTGAGGATTAGGGTGGCCCAGAATGATAGCGTTGATGTATACCTCAAGAGAAACCCAAAGGGGTGAATAATAATAATAATTAAAGTAGCTGCAAAACAGAATCCCGTGAAAGGGGAAGAGACCTTGCTCTCCCTGTCCTTCATTGTGTGAATTCATGCTGGGAAGTGCACGTAGGAGACTTCGTCATTGCTGTGCAAATCTTAGAAGTGCTGCTCAAGGCTCTCTTGATGTTAGCCTTGTGCTGTGTGCCGTACAGAGTGAAAACTGGCTCTTTGGAGGATGGTAACATCAGTTCTGATATGGTTGTTTTACATCTGGAAATTACTTAATCTGCGTCCTGCCTTTTTAAGCACTTAAAGACAGAATTATTCTGTTGGGATTTTAAAAATAGTTGGGGGCAGGGGGAAGTGAGCGGATAAAGCATCTTCAGGGAGCTGACAGTCAGTCCCCCCTGCTGCATATCTGGTGGTCTTTCTTTCTTTCTTTCTTTCTTTCTTTCTTTCTTTCTTTCTTTCTCAAAAGTGTTCACGGTGTAACAAACCCACATTTTCACCTTTTTTATTGATCTGTTGAAATTTTTACTCCTCTTTGGTAATCCTGGTGGCGTGCCCCTATCGTGAAATGATGATTTTCAAAAGCTGTCCAGGGTGAACTTAATGTTTCCCTGTCGCCCATTCAGGTCTCGCTCAAGATCGCCGAGAAGACGGGCACACACCCCCGAAAGGCATCGAGAAGAGAGGAGCGTTCCGACTGCCTATCGTGTGAGCAATAGCCCGGGCATCAGCAGGAGACGCACCCGTTCCAGGTACACCGTGCCCTCGCAGAACATTACTCCAGAACGGGAACACTCTGAGGCTTCCTTCGCTTAGATGGCTTTGTCCAGCTCTTTGCGTCCCTTTCTCCATTCCTTTTTAGAATACCGAAAGTCCTTGCTTAACAACCACAGTTGAGGCTGGCAGCCCAGCTATTAAGTGAACTGGCTGCAAAGTGAAACCACACCTGTTCTTAACAATCTTCAGTTTTCATTTGGTTTACAGACCTCTGAAATTCGTAGGTGCCAGGATCGGTCGGAAAGTTGCTTTAGAATAGAACAGAACAGAATAGAATAGAACGGAATTAAAATAGGAATAGAAGAGATGGAATGGAATGGAATAAGAATAGAATTGGAATGGAATGGAATAGAATAACAATGGGATGGGATGCGATGGGATGGGATGGAATGGAATGGAAATTTAGAATAGAATAGAATAGAATAGAATAGAATAGAAGAATAGAATAGAATAGAATAGAGCTGGAAGGGACCTTGGAGGTCCTCTAGTCCAGCCCCCTGCTCAAGCAGGAGAAACTATACCATCTCAGACAATTGACCGCCAGTCTCTTCTTTAAAACCTCCAGTGATGGAGCTAAACAAAGATATGTTTTAAAAAGGAGCCCAGACATTGTTTGGGAATGCTTTCTGCATCAACTTTACTAAAGAGGCTAAGGGGAAAAAAAAAACCTGTGGTCTTCCTTCCCTAGATTTTGTAGATGATTCGGTGCCCCCTTTTCATTACAGATGAGCAACGGAATTAGGTTGCGGCGCTGAGACCCCAATTCCAAAGGGCATAAAACCGAGAGATTTATTTTGATGGTGTTTTTTGTACATCCTTTCAGTAGACACCTCTGGGCCCGGGTCCCAATTTATTAATAATAATTGCAAATATAAGCCTGCAAGAAAGCAAAAGAGACAACGCTCGTAGACTAAGACACGAGTCCAGGAGGGTGATATATAGAAAAGAGCAGGAGTGACGTTGGGCACCTTTCAGCATCTTTATGGCTCAAATTATTCTCTGATTTAGGAGGCTTTGGTTATGAGGAATGCAAACAGCCCTGACAGAGAGAAATCTTCTCGAGGAAGGCGATGTTTATGGCGTAAGGCAGTCCCATCCATCTCCATTGCCCGAGGTTTTAAAATATGCTGTGTGGGTTGCCTTGTCCCCGCATGCTGCCTTTACACCCTGCCTTCTCCACGGAGAAATGCCTACCCATTTACATCCACGGCGGTATAAGGACGGCAAGATACATGCCGGAGATCTTAACACCTCTCCTTCCAAGGGTTGTAAATGTTCAGCCGCAAGATAGAAGGACAGGCACAGTTCATTTAGCAACGGTTCAAAGTTAACGATGGGACTGAAAAAAAAAGTGACTTAGGACCACTGTTCACATTTACGACCGTTGCAGCCTCCCCCATGGTCAGGTGATCAAAATTCAGACGCTTGGCAGCGGACTCCTGACGGTCACCGTGTCCTGAGGAGGGTCATGCAATCCCCTTTTTACGACCTTCTGACAAGCAAGCTCATGGGGGGGGGGGGAGCCTGATTCCCTTTACAACCCCGTTACTAACTTTTAAGGACCGCAGGGATTCGCTTAACCGCTGTGGCAAGAAAGGCCGTAAAACGGGGCAAAATTCACTGAACGACTTAGCATCAGAAACGTTGGGCTCAGTTGAGGCTGTAAGGTTGAGGACGTCCTGTGCTGAATCATATTTGCGTTCGGCTTATTCTCAGTCTGTGTTTTTTCAATGCACATTTATAGCACCACCACCACCACCACCACCCAGGGAAATGCACCCCCTAAGACTAGCTTGTACCGTGGACCAAGAATTCAGAAGTCTTAATTAATTAAGAGGACCGGATGTCTTCTCTCGTTGATTTGGCCCCTGGGAGAAACTGGAAAACTCTACTATTTAGAAGAGGATTAAACTCAACCTCTACCACCAATACCATTGTATCTAGGGAGTTATTCTATAGACAGTTAATGCATGAATATTTCAAGAGTAAAGGCAATTCCTGTCTGTAAGTCTCTCTATATATGTGTGTTTATGTCTGTCTGTCTCTCTCTCTCTCACACACACACACGCACACACACACACACACACCAAAAGAGCCTTTAATCTCAGGTAGAGCATCACCTCAATATCATTGTTTGGGTTTGGCTAGTCTAAAGAAAAGAAGAAATAGGGAGACTTGAGAGCAGTCTTCCAGTATCTGAGGGGCTGCCACAAAGAAGAGGGGGTCAAATTATTCACCAAAGCACCAGAGGGAAGGATGAGAAACAATGGTTGGAAACTGATCAAGGAGAGAGGCAAGCTGGAACTAAGAAACTTCCTGACAGTGAGGACAATTAACCAGTGGAACAGCTTGCCACCAGAGGTTGTGGGTGCTCCATCACTGGAGGCTTTTAAGAAGAGAGTAACCTCTCTGAGACGATATAGGTTCTCCTGCTTGAGCAGGGGCCTGGACTAGAAGACCTCCAAGGTCCCTTCCAGCTCTCTTCTGTTTTACCTGTATTTGACATTTATGCTATCTTTTTCTACAAACCACTGAAGCTTCGTATGTTGGAAATGTGCAGATAGTCCTCGACGTATGACAGAATCAGGACAAGAAACAATGGTTGGAAACTGACCAAAGAGAGAAGCAACCTCTCTGAGATTTGTATGGGTTCTCCTGCTTGAGCAGGGGGCTGGACTAGAAGACCTCCAAGGTCCCTTCCTGCTCTATTCTATTCTAAAAGCGTCTCTAGGATAGCCATCCTTGCCAGCTCAAAACATCCTCTGCTGGCTTGGGTACTTGATATGAGGAGAGTCAGAGTTGAGCGATAATGATATATCGGGTCACCTCTGCTTATCAAGGCTTGGTACAGGGCCCGTTTAGTGCAGCTGAGACAGAGCTGCCTCCTTTGTCTGCAGAGGGCAAGGAGGTCCCGGTGTAAATTAAGCCACCCCGAATTCCTCCCCCACCCCACTCCTCCCTCCCTGTAATGAAAACTAATGAATTTTTCACAATAACCCGCAACAGATGCTGCGGTCACCCGTCCATGCATGCATCGATCTGAGCGCATCACGTCTGCCCCGGTTTGGGGTTTGCTTTCTCTCAATCTTTTCTTGGTTTCCTGATTGATTTATCTGGTGTTTATCCCAGTTTCCTCTTCCTCCTCCTCCTCCTCCTTCTTTTTAATTTTGCAAGTGGTGTAGCTATAACCTGGTGCCTCTTTTGGAAGCCAAAAAAAAAAAGGTCCCGGTCTTATTTTCAGGTAAACACGGGTACTAAGAGGCATATTTTTTTGCTCTAGCAAAAAAAAAACCCTGGGGATTTGAGTCAGATAAGAAGCATCACCTACTCCTTCCTCTGAAATATGCTTTTTTCCCCTACTTCTTCGGCAAGCGTGGACATTCTATCCCTGCTTATATCTCCGGGTAGAGACTGGAGATTAAGGAGGAAAGTTTGCAGTTGATAACAGAATTGGGTATTGTTTCGATTGGGAGAAAATGTTCCCAGCTACAAGGCTGGGTGTTATCTCAACAGCTCAGTAGACGGCCAAGTGTTTAGCTTATCCTCTTGTTTCGTTTCTGTAAAGAGAGAGCTTTCTGTAAAATATCGCCATCTTAACAACAGCAATTTTCGGTTACATTGGCTGGTTGTGCAACCTGGTCAAAGCAACCTCACGCAGGCTGGGAAGAAAGGAATAAAGTTGTTTATGGTGCAGATTCCCTGTTGCGCATATTAAGTCTCAGCTACATATGGGTAAACTTTAAAAAGATCATCCATGCAAGAAGCAGTTCGTCGGTTTCTGTACGAGATGCGTCTTGACCAGGCTGTCGGGATGGATCAAAAGTACAGTGGGGTCCTTGGGGATCTCTGAACTTTTCTTGCAGACGTTCCGTCCCCCAAACTTGGCATAACCATCAGTGCCAGAGCTGATTTTTGGATCAAGAAACGTCTGCAAGAAAACCACCAAGCTCAGAGGGCACCGGTTCTGCAGGACTGGTGCGAACCGGTTAAATCCCACCACTGGTCATGCTAGTCGTTAAGCAGATTACCACGTGACCTGTTTTGCAGCAGCCGACAAGCAAACGCCACGGGCTTTAAGTGCACCTGTTGTACCCAGCGGGCATTTTTTTGCTGGAGACCAGAAGTAAACACCTATTTTGGGTTTATTTGTTTGTTTGTTTTTAAAAAAAAGAAAATCATAAATCGCACTCATGTGACCATGGGATGCTGCAAACAGCCATAAACAGGCCATAAACTCCATAACTGGGTCATAAATAGCTCTGGGGAAGCTCATCGGAACTTTAAACGGTCGCTAAGCGACCTGCTGTAACTCGAGGACCGCCCGTGGAGGAGGACTGCAAAAGACCCTCCGTAAGATGGTGCTTATTTTGGGAGAGCTGCAAAAGCAGCTTTTCCTCCCCAGGGCGGGTGGGAGGAGCTGCCTCTATTCCTGAGACAATTTTTTTTTGTGCCTTCCGGGAAGCAGCCAGCATTTTCACACCGTTCCCCCGGAACTTGCAAAAGTTAAAATGGAACGCCTGGAATTTTCCAGGATCTTCCCGTTCCGTTGCAGTTGTTAAGTATTTGTTGTGCAGAGGTCTCCTTGTGCTACCAAGGAATTGCACAGACAAGGAAGGGTACTGAGAGCAGTAAGAGTCACACAGTAACCACAAGAGTACACTGAGTTGTGAAAGCAAAAAGTACTTTACTTTTGAGGTGGTGTAAGAACAAAAATCCACAGTCAAAAATAAACAGTCCAGGTCATACACAATAGCAACAGTCCAAGGAGTAATCCAAAATGCAAAGTCTTCTTACCGGTCAAGAGGTCAGTACACAGTTTTACAAGTTTATCACAGTAGTAAACCAACAGTACAGCAAAACAGAGTAAAAACAGTAATAGTAGAGAGCAGTGAATTCAGAGAGAGAGAAGCTACGTTCCTAGCTCCTTCTTATGGCCATGAGAACACTTACACACCCATTGGCCATTTAACATCTTAAAGTCACAACATCATAGTTCATATATTTTCAACCCAACTATGTAGGCTATCACCATATGCTTAACAGCGGTTTTCATCTGGGACCTGGGCCCGACTTGCACAGTTGGGTTTGGAGGAAACTCTTCCGACAATCGGGAGCTCCTTAGGGAAAATAAATAAATAAAAAATAAGTCGTTTTTGAGGTGAAAGAGAAGATTAAAACGAGAGGGCAAGCCGTGGTTTTGGGCTTGGTTGGTTGTTTTTTTCTTGGCCTCTGTTGCGATGGCCTGTTTTAGACTTAACAGGATTGTGCTGTGTGTTCCTGTTTCCTTCTCAGAAGCCCCCACGAAAAGAAGAAGAGGCGGCTGCACGCCCACGCGAAGTCCAAAGCAAGATCCCACTCGCCTTCCGTCTCCCCAGGAAAAACATCCGCCCATAAGAATTCCAGCCACTCAGCCAGCATCTCTCCTGTGGAGAGTCGAGGATCCAGCCAAGAGCGTTCTGGGTAACGAGCCCCCAAGACCCCCCATTCCGGCCGAGCGTATAATTAACCCCAAATCAGAAACCAAATAATGAGAAAAAGTGGGGAGAATGCTTTGCTGATTCTCCGCCAGCCAGAGCAAAAATAATAATGATAATCCAAGCTCACTGCACTTTTCTTACTCCAAACCTTTGGGGCGAACGCGGCAAGCAGGCATTGAGCACGTTAAGAATTTTAAATGCTGCTGCATCACTAAGGTGCACTGTGGTTGTTCAGCTGGTTACCTGTTTGACTGCCCTCCTGCGTCTTGTGAAATACCGGAGAGGAGTTGAAGAAGGTTTAGGTAAATACAGTAGCTCTGCCGATGGGCTCAGCTGGTGGAGTTGAAGTGCGAGGGAAACATGCTGGTTTTTTTCAATGCTCTCCTGCTTAGGAAAGGAAAAAAGAAAAACCTGCTTACCTCCGGCGGAAAACCAATATTTTTTGTTTGATGCTTCTGCTTGCAGAGGTATGGAGGGATGGATGGAGATTGGAGATTGGAGATAGAGATGTATGGATAGATAGGTAAGGAGGATGGATGGATGGAAATTAGAGATGGAAGGACAGACATGAATAGATAGATAAGGCGGGTGGGTGGATGGTGATTGGAGATAGACATGTATGGATAGATAGGTGAGGATGGATGGAGATTGGAGATGGACAGACGTATGGATAGATAGGTTGGGTGGGTGGGTAGACAGATGGAGATATGTATGGATAAATAGGGTGGGTGGGTGAATGGATGGATGGAGATTGGAGATAGACATGTATGGATAGATAGGTAAGGAGGACGGACAGATGGATGGAGATTGGAGATGGACATATGGATAGATAGGTAAGGCGGGTGGATGGATGGAGATTGGAGATAGACATATATGGATAGACAGGTAAGATGGATGGATGGAGATGGACAGACAGACTTGTATGGATAAATAGGTTAGGTGGGTGGATGGATGGAGATTGGAGATAGACATGTATGAATAGATAGGTAAGGAGGACGGACGGATGGATGGAGATTGGACAGACATGTATGGATAGATAGGTAAGGCGGGTGAGTGGATGGATGGATGGAGATTGTAGATGAGACATGTATGGATGGATGGGTGGTTGGAAATGGACAGACAGACTTCTATGGATAGATAGGTTGGGTGGGTGGGTAGACGGATAGATGGAGATTGGAGATAGACAGAAAGACAGACATGTATGCAGGAATTCCAACGTGATCTTTTGTTACCCCTGACTGACATCTATTCCCTCCAGTCTGATTTTAATAGGAAATTCAACTGTGGCAAGATTCATTTTCAGCAGCAAACAAGGTTCAGTCTTCTCCAATTCGATTTGGAGAAGGATTAGATCAGTACGGAAGCATCAGAATACTTACAGCCGCTTCCTTTTTGGAGGGGGCAGGCAGAAAGAACTAAAACAATAAGGATGATAGATCCTTTAGAGGACATGAACCAAGATATTAACCCTGCAGAGTTTCATCTGAGTCGCATCAACAACTCATTTTGATAAAATTATTGAAATATTCCCTTTTTTTAAAAAAAATAAAATTGAAAAGTTACCCAGGTATTCGAAAAAGATTTGGGCTGTTTTGTTCAAGTCCGTGCCAAAAAGAGGAAAAAAAAATGTGAAGAAGAGCATCAAGAGTAAATTCGAATTTTTTCTCTCTGCCTTAGCAACCCTGCCTAAGCACATTCTATCAGCAGAGGGAGAGAAAAGCCCAGAGCAGCTCAAATCTCTCATCAGCAGAGTTTGTGGAAGCCATCAAACTCCTCCCTGGCCAGCTGTTTCTTCCGTTCTCCAAGAATCTATTCGGCATCTCTCCCATCCACCCCCATCCTTGTCCCTAGTTGGAAAGAAAGTTCCAACCAAGTTTAAGACAGGAAAACCGCACGGAGACCCTCGAATCTCTGAATGGCACTGCAGTCTCTCTGAAGTTATTTGAAAGCCTCGCGTTGGCTCTTGGACGTCTCAAATCAATTTGAAGGGTTCGGCATGAATAGATGTTTTTGCTGCCTCTCCGTGGAATCCGATTTCCCCTTTGAAGCTTTGCCCGGCTCGTCTCTCAGAGCTGCGTTTTTAATTTTATTTTCTCGCATTTCCATGAAAATCCTGGAACGGGGTTTTTTTTTTCTTCTTCTTCTTCTTTTCCCCCTTTAT
The DNA here is from genome assembly GCA_024449315.1 of Daboia siamensis. Classification (NCBI taxonomy): domain Eukaryota; kingdom Metazoa; phylum Chordata; class Lepidosauria; order Squamata; family Viperidae; genus Daboia; species Daboia siamensis. Next base: position 8,575 of record JAKJMR010029849.1, read on the forward strand.
TTTGGGAGATGTTCCAGGGAATTGTTTCTCTGCCAAAAGAAAAAGAAAAAAGATGCAGCCTGGTGTTGTCTGAGAAAACTGGTCATCGGCAAATGTTGCAGAAGTAGCTTAATTTTAATTATTAATTCCATGGGAATATTTGTCGAGAAGATGCCCGTTAAGGATGCACCACTGATGAGAATTTGCAGGGGGAGAGGGTCCAGGCCTTGTGTCAGGAATCCAACCTAAAATTTCCTCTGATTATATTTTTTTCCCCCACTTGTCTTACAAGATGTCTAAAAGGCAGACTAATCGCGTTAATTTCCCGAAAAATGCAGGATGCAAAAGCCTTCCAGTTTCCTTCATTCCACCGTTCTTCTGTTTTTCATGTTTAATTGCAGTTGCTCGACTTAACCTGGCTAATTACTTGTCAGTTCATTTTTTTTTTTTTCTTCTTTACTTCTCATATTTTCAGGGGAGTTCCTTTGGAAAAAGAGGGCCAAATCTCTTCGGCAATTGTGTCGTCCGTTCAGAGTAAAATCACTCAGGTACAACTAAACGTGTTCTGGATTTTACAAGGCTTTGCAATTACTGCAGTTCTTGCTCGTCTTGCGGGGTGTCGGGTTAAAATAATGAAAAAGATAAATAAATGAAATTTCATGGGGAGAAGAGCAAAGTTTTACACCCTAGGCAGGAAAAACCAGAGGTACAAGTACAGATCAGATGGGACCTCGCTCAAAAACAGCAACTGTGAGAGTGACCTTGGGGTCCCAGTGGACGATCGCTTCAATGTGAGCCAGCCGTGTGCAGCAGCAGCCAAGAAAGCAAATACAATCCTCGGTTATTATCAACAGAGGCATAGAATCAAAATCACGTGAAGCATTAGTACCACTTTATAAAGCCTTAGCAAGGCCACACCCGGAATACTGCATCCAGTTTTGGTCACCACGTTACCAAAAAGATGTTGAGATTTTGGAAAAAGTGCAAAAACTTAAGATGGTTAAAGGCCTGGAGACTAAAATACATGAAGAAAAAAAAAAAAAAAAAACGGTTGCAGGACTTGGATTTGGCTAGTCTAGACCAGGGTTCAGCAACTTGAAACAGTGAAAGAGCCACTCGGAACCGGTTCGCTCACAAAAGTAAAAACTGGGAGCCGCAAAAAATGTGTGCGCATGCGCATACATGCGCACATGCGCAAAACAGGGTTTGACTGAAGAGTGGAGCCAAGGCAAGATATGCACCTACCCTGCATATTTGAATTGATTGGTTGAACTTTTTTAGTCCCACTTTTTTTGGGGGGGACTGCACATGGCAGAGGACTGGGAGCCGCAGGAGACGGCTGAAAGAGCCGCATGCGGCTCCGGAGCCGCGGGTTGCAGACCTGTGGTTTAGACAAAAGAAGGACCCGGGGGGGGGACATGATAGCAGTATTCCAGTATTTGGGGGGGGGGGGGGGGGGTCAACTTATTTTCAAAAGCACCAGAGGGCAGGACAAGAAACAGTGGATCAAGGAGAGAAGCAACCTGGAATTCAGGAGAAATTTCTTAATACTGAGAACAAGTAAGGATTGGAACGACTCGGCTCCAGAAGTTGTGGATGCTCCATCACTGGAGGTTTCTAAGAAAAGACTGGATTGTCACTTGGTGATTAGGAATGAGTGAGTATAGCCCCCCCCCCCAAAAAAAAAAGAAAAACCAGTCTCAAACCCATCTCTTTCTCCAGTTTCTTTTACAGACAATTTTTTTTCTGCTCCCAACAATGGGAGACTTTTGATCTCCTTCCTTTTCGGTCCTTGCAATATATATATAAAAAAGTCTTAGATCCATCATCTATGGAGAGTCCCTATCATCCAGTCAGGGTTGTCCCAAAGTTGCTTTTTCCAAAAGGCAATTAGACTTTCTTGAACTTAACTTGGAAGGGGTTGTTTTTTTTTCCCCTTGAAAACGTTTTACTTCACATCCAAGAAGCTTCTTCGGTTCTAACTGGATGAGAAGCAAAATGTTTTTAAAGAGAAAAAAAAAACCCAAGAAAATCCACTTGCCTTTTGAAAAAAGCAACTTCGTGTCTTTTGGATCCGTCTATCTCCCTTCCTTGACTCATTGTGACGGGCATTTTGGTACTTTTAATCTAGACATTTCCAAAACCCACAGCACCTTGCCTTTTTTTGTAACATTTTTCCTCATTAAAGTTATCAAAGTAATTACTTTAAAAGTAATTATCTCATGCTGTTAAGTACAGCAGTGGAAAAACAAGGACACTGAAAAACTGTGATAAGGTTCAGTTACAGATTTGGATATAATAACAATGTGTGGGGTTTTTTTTTCCTTGGTTGGTCAAAGGATTAGAAAGTAGCTTAAATGGGCATATTTTTCCTTCAGCACACTAAGAACAGCGCATATAAACTCCCTGTCTCTTGTGCTCAGTTTTCCTTCACGCAACCTGGTCAAGAAAACAATAACGTAGCAATCGCCCTGTTCAGGTTCCCTGTCCCAAAAAAAAAAAAAAAAAAAAACCCACTTTATCTTGGGTTTATTGCAAATTTAATTTGACTTGGTACGATTGCCTCTAAATATGCTTTGGAGTTTTTCTTCATACATTAATTTCGAGGCGTTGCAATGGATGAATTTTAACCATTTGCACCATTTTTCCTAAGCACGATCACAGAATGGATGTTTCCCCTCTGAAAGAAAGAGGATTTTTGATACTCAGATGACTGAAGCCACTGTCAAAAGAGGCTGCTTACTTTTCAAAGGGTGAGATGAAAAAAAAAGCTGTCAAGCTTCATAAATGGAGTCTTGACTTCAAACCTTGGGAAATGGCCACCAGTTAAAAGATTCTTTTTTCACTACTGAGAAAAAGAAACGCAGAATAGGGGGGGGGGGTGCTTCCTGGTTTAGAAAACGGGCACAAGAAACTGTGTTGAAAGCCTTTTCTGCATTACAAAAATGTTGTAAACATTTTAGTGACAGCCGTGGTTAAAATCTTGGATGTCCTCCTGTTAGCTAAATTTTCCAGAGTGGCTGGACAGAAGCCAGCAATTTTGCAGCACAGCCATGCCAAGGAAATATTTCCAGGCATACTGAAACTGGCCATTTGAATTTTTGGGAGCCAGTTTCTTGCTTTCTCTAGTTGCAAAAACCTTCACATGATATGCTGAACCACATTTCTCTGCAAAATCTAGAGATGTGGGCAAATCAAGTCTTGTTACACAATGCTGGTTAACTGCTTTGCACGGTTATTTACAGAGTAACAGAATTGGAAGAGGCCTTGAAGGTCATTTAGTCCCATCCCTTGCTGAGCAGGAGACCCTGGGCTATTTCAGACAAATGGTTGTCCAGTCTCTTCTTAAAAACCTCCAGTGTTGGAGCATCCGCAATTTCTGGTGGCAAGTCGTTCCACTGATTAATTTTTCTCACTAGCCAAGAAATTTCTCCATATTTCTAGGTTGCTTCTCTCCTGGATTATTTTCCATCCGTTGCTTCTTGAGTTGCTTTCAGGTGCTTTGGAGAATAGGTTGACCTCTTCTTCTCAAATATTGGAACACTGCTATCCTGTCCTTCTTTTCACTAAACTAGCCCTGAGCCTTGGTGGAGCACAGGGCTAATGCCTCCTTAACACCAGCTGCCTGCAATTAGTGCAGGTTCGAGTCCCACCAGGCTCAAGGTTGACTCAGCCTTCCATCCTTCCGAGGTACGTAAAATGAGGACCCAGATTGTTGGGGGCAATAAGCTGACTTTGTAATAATGCCGCTTGGGGTGTGTGTGAAAGCCTTAACAAGCAGGCATATACATAGAATGAAGGCTCCTGCTAAGCTTGTAAGCCGCCCTGAGTCTTCGGAGAAGGGCGGGATATAAATGTAATTAAAAAAATAAAAAAAATAAACTAGATATAACCTAATTCCTGCAATCGTTCTATGTTTTTATACATAATGATTACAGCATTGATTATAACCAACCTTCTGCTATCATAATATTTTTTTCTGGAGCAAAAAAACACTCCCAGATTTGTAAGAGAGCACAGTAGGATTCAAGGAGATAGGCGTCCTGCAAGGTAGAATCTAGGAATCGGTGAGAAATAAAACATGAGACATGAGTTCAACCACAGCCAGCATTGGAAAAAGGGCATTGGCAGATTTGATAGAATTGTTCTGATCTGACACTCCCTTTGGGGCAGTGTCTGTGAAGCCACAGCTCGCCTCTGGTCTGACCTTTTCAGGAGTTGCCCTAAAAATGGCTCCTTTTGAGAAATCTCAAGTCATCCCAAGCAATTAAATGAGACAGCTAGCCAAACTTAGCTTACCTAAAATACTTTTTTTCTCTTTTTTTTTCTTTTTCTTTTTCTTTTGTCCTGCTAGATACCCTTGACAGAATTTGTAAGCAGACTGGAAGCTACAGTACTTGCCCTTCCATTTTACATTTTCTTCATTGAGATGGATTTGTGGAGCCCTTGGGCGCTTCGGTTCTTTTCTTAACAGACGTTTCATTACTGAACTAGGGAACCTTATCAGTGCTAGAAGGGAGTGGGTTTTTCTCCTTGTCAGTCTTGGGGGGAGTATTTGATCATTCCTTGATTAAGCTTTTTATTTATTGAGTTCCTTGATTGGAGAAATTGTATTGAGATACAGAGGGACACTCAGTGGGTTAGGACGCTGAGCTTGTCGATCAGAAGGTCGGCAGTTTGGCAGATCGAATCCCGAGTGCCGTGTAGCAGAGTGAGCGCCTGTTAACTCGTCCCAGCTTCTGCCAACCTAGCAGTTCGAAAGCACGTAAAAATGCAAGTAGAAAAATAGGGACCACTCCGGTGGGAAGGTAACAGCGCTCCGTGCGCTGTTGGCGTGTAGTCATATCGGCCACATGACCACGGAGACGTCCTCGGACAAGCGCTGGCTCTTCGGCTTTGAAATGGAGATGAGCACCGGCCCCTAGAGTCAGAAATGACTAGCACGCATGTGCGGGGGGGGGAACTTTTACCTTTACCTTACAGACAGAAAGCAAGCCCCCCCTCCCTTCTAGCACGGATAATGTTACCTAGTTGGGTCATGAAACATCTGCAAGAAAACAACCCAGGTCAGAGAGCAACCAAGGATCCCATGGTCTTCCTCCTCCACCAGCACCACCTCACTCCCTTCTAGCACTGGTGATCTTATCTAGTTGGGTCATGAAACATCTGCAAGGTCAGAGAGCACCGAGGACCCCACAGTTCAGTCCTGAGTTGCAAATATCCCCTTCTTTTGGCAAGGTGGAATTGCTGGGTTGGGTGGTAAGAAGTATGCTTGCTGTTGAAGAGATGCTCAGCAAACCTTTGCCAAAGGTTGGTTTGGTTATTATTGCTGACTTGACTTTGTTTTATGCCTCTTTTGTGTTTGTTGCAGGATCTTATGGCCAAGGTGAGGGCGATGCTTGCAGCTTCTAAAAATATTTCAACCAGTGCCTCTTGAGACGGAAAGATGGAAGGAAGGAAGGAAAAGTCCTCCTTAGCTGCGGGGGGGGGGGGGGGGGAGAGTCCTCTTGCAAGGCTGCTGAGTTGCAAAACTTCCTTTGCAGAAAAAATAGCCCTGGGAAGGGAGCATTGTAAATTATGTTCTGATTGGTTTCTCAGTAAGAATTTTACAACAAGCGGTGCCTGTATATTTGTAAATACGACATTCCGGCGAGTGTTAACACGAATAAAAAATGCAGAGAAAATCCTTTTTATTAGCTAAAGGCTTTCTGGAGATTGGTTGTTACTATTGTTGTTGTTGTTTCTCCTTTTCTTTGTTTCAGATGACCTCATACTCGCTTTTCAATCAGGTTTCTCTAAAGTAGTATGCACAAATTGAATTTAGCAGAACAAAGCGAGGAAATGCTAATAAAAGCAGCAGGCAAAAGGAGGGGGGGGAAATTAGGCCAAAGGACTGACATTTATTGAGCTGTATAGATTTTGCTTGGAGAGAATAATGCAAAAGGGTCAAAGGGAGCAGATTCCTACTCTTCTCCAGGTTGTAATTGGGAGCTGACTTGCAGGGGTTTATGCCCCCCCCCCCGGTCAGAAAAAAAGCTATATTAGTTATTTAGTTAGTGACAACCATTCCAAGATTTGGAATAAGACTTCTTAATGCCTTGCTGGAAGAGGAGCTCAAAATTCTCCAGATATCCAGAGCTCTGCCGATAAAAGCAAACCTCAATTTATTTGTCCTTATCATAAAATAGGAGATAGTTAGTTGGGTTTTTTTGTGGTAAGAGTTGGCAGTCTCTCCCCCTCCCCCCCCCCACATCAATCTATTGGGACTTATAATTTTTATATATATATATAATGCATTATATATATATATATATAATGCAAGGACAATTTCGTGGGGCAATGCTAGAAGGATCCAGAATGTTCCATCCCAAATCCACCATTCTAGAATTGGGGCGGTGCTGATTGTGTGAGGGTCTAGAAACAGCAGCTGCTAGAACTCTTGTGAAATTAGTCTTGGGGTGAGGGGATTAATGTGTAATATCCATTTTGAAATTAGTCACAAAGGAGTAAAATTAGTATAATAAAATCTCAGCCAGCTTTAGGCATTGGGAGGGGTGATTTAATGCTAGCTTTTTCCATCTTTGCTTTAGTGTGTAGAGCCTCTTTAAGAGTAAATGAATTCACTGACCTATTTTTCCTTGATACATTATTATTTCTACAGTCATTTTTCCTGACACAAAAGCACTGCTGTTCTCCAGAGCAACACTGTACTTAACTTTGTCCAGGTCCCAAACACAGTGTTAAAAATTAGGCAACACAAGGCAAGCCACAATCTGTTGGGTCATCATTTCAGAGATACGTCCTTAGAATAACTCTAGGAAGCAAGCAGTAAGGAGTTTTGATTTCCTGCTGGCTTCCCCATTGACTTTGTGGGAAATCACATCGGCAATCACAATCACATGGCCATGGATGGGTGCGGCGTGGGTGACCACAATTTTGCCATAACAACTAGTCTGAATATCCCTGCAATATCAATTCCGCAGGAGTCCCGGGACACATTTTTTTAAGTTAATCCATTTGCGACACCTTGATTCAAAAATTGTCCTGTCTTGTACCGTTTCACTCAACCGCAGGTTGCAAACAAAAACAGGAGATATATTTAATACTTTATAAATGTTGCCTTGCCTTTATAAATGGCTACTGGCAAACCGAATTATGCACCAAATCTTGCCAATTTCCTATAATTACAGCTTGTACGAATGGAGCACAATGCCTTTTTTAAAATCCCAAAGAAATCAAGAGGGTTTTTTTTTTTAAGTGGCAGCTCTGAACACGAGCCCGATTAAAATTTTAAATAGGACTTGTTTCCGCCTTTAAAAGGTGGAACAATTCAGTTTCATAATATAGCGTGTGACAGAGCCTTTTGATTTCACAGATTTTCTTTTTTATTTTTTTTAAGTGGTTACAAAGTATTAGGAAGTTCCAGAAAATCCTCAGTGAAAAGGTTCAAACGTTTTGCTTTAAAACTTGGCCGTCGTTCAGGCAAGCGTGAATCCTGGTGATATCAGGGTTACATCCGTTGTGGTTTTCTTAGCAACAATCCCGAAAAATCTGCCATTGTTAGATCTAGCCTACAGTTGAGACCTTTTCAGGTGGTCCTTCATCCCTGCATTAAGGAGTTCCAACCCTATTTGTCTTTTGACAGTCATTTTTTATCATTTTATTAGCCTTTCGATGGACTGCTCAAGAGATTTATTTAATTTATTTAATTATATTTATATACCGCCCTACTCCCGAAGGACTCAGGGCGGTGTACAGGGCAAATATAAATATACAAATATACAAAAATACAAAAATTAAAAAAGAATTAAACATGCCCAGATAAAATACAGATATTAAAAAACCCATCCCTCATCAGGCCAGGCCGGCTTGTATAAATAAAAACGTCTTCAAACCACGACAGAAGGAGCGAAGGTCGGACGCCGTCCGGAGCTCAACCGGCAGCTGGTTCCATAGCTCCGGGGCGCCCACAGAGAAGGATCTCCCCCTGGGGGCCACCAATCGACATTCTCTGATCGGTGGCACCCTGAGGAGACCCTCTCTGTGGGAACGCACAGGGCGGAGGGAAGTTGACGCCGGCAGCAGGTGGTCCCTAAGGTTCTCCGGACCCGTGCCATGAAGGGCCTTAAAAACCATTACCAGTACCTTGAATCTCACCCGGAAGACAACTGGCAACCAATGCAGCTCACGGAGCAAAGGTGTTACATGGGAGTATCGGGAGACTCCCAACACAACTCTCGCAGCTGCATTCTGTACCAGTTGGAGCCTCCGAGTGGTCTTCAAGGGGAGCCCCATGTAGAGAGCATTGCAGTAATCAAGGCGAGAGGTCACGAGCACATGAGTGACCGTACACAGAGCATCCCGGTCCAGATAGGGCCGCAACTGACGCACCAGGCGAACCTGGGCGAAAGCCCCCCTAGTCACAGCCACCATGTGTTCCTCCATAGTAAGCTGTGAGTCCAGGAGGACTCCCAAGTTGCGAGCCCTATCTACGGGGGGTAATAATTCACCCCCCATAGAAAGAGATGGGATATTCTGAATATCCCGGGATGCAGGTATGCACAGCCACTCAGTCTTGTCGGGGTTGAGCTGAAGTCTGTTACTCCCCATCCAGACCCGGACCGCCTCCAGGCAGCGGGACATCACGTCAAGGGCATCACTGGGGTGGTTTGGGGTAGAAAGAAAAAGCTGGGTATCATCAGCATATTGATGATACCCAACTCCAAAACCAAAAGACCCTATTTGTCTTTTGACAGTCATTTTTTATCATTTTATTAGCCTTTCGATGGACTGCTCAAGAGATGAAACATCTGCAAGCAAATCACCAAGCTTGGAGATCTTTAGGGGGTGGGTTTATTTTTCCCAAACAGATTACCCAAGGGACAATTTCTTTTTGTCTCCTTTCTTCCTACGCAATGCATTGTAGTTTGCTTTCTGAGATGCCGTTAATGGTATGTCTCCCTTTTTTTTTTCCTTCTCTCTAAAATATATTCTCTATTTCAAGATGTTGGGGGGAGAGCTACACCATTTCTGCTTGTTCCCTGACTTTCTTTGCATTTTTTTTCCTAAGTTGCATTTGATCAACTTCATAATTACCTCCGGTTGCATTATTTAAAAAAAATAAAAATAAGACTCTAGTCACGTTTGGGAACGGATTTTCCTAGACCCTATTAAATAAGGACTTATTGTTTATCGGCAAGCGAAGTGCAGGAAGTTGTGCGTTTTGTTTTAAAGCAAAAAGCCACAGGAAAAGGGCATCACAGGAGATGCACTATCAGCCTTTATTTGATTTATCCTTTAAATTCAAGTTATTTCCACTTAGTTCTTAATGTCTGGGGTGTTGCGGCTGTGGTAGATTCCAGACTTCATGACGACGATAACGTCCAGTTCTTGGCAATTCTGTCTTCCGATCTTGCACTACTTCTTCAAGTTATAGAAGTTCTGGCTGATGCCACTTTTGATGGTGTCCAGCCACCATGTTCTTTGGTGGCTTGGTTTCCTTCTACCCCTAACTCTTCCAAACATAATCGCTTTCTCCAATGAATTTCCCCAGCGTGACATGGCCCAAATACGTGAGACGCAGTTTTGCGATCTAAAAATATGTGGTGCTTTTATGACTGAATTAATTCACTATCAACATTACAGGATTGGGGCCTTGTTGAACCATCTCCTGGTGGGATGATGAAGTGATGCGGCCCCTAGCCACATCCCATCCATTTGGATGTACAGAAAGGACTCAAAACAACTCTCTTGCCCAAGCTCTTTAGAGAACTCAGCTCCTCCAAGATCTTTAGACACAGGTAGTCCTCGATTTAACAACAGTCCATTTAGTGACTGTTCGAAGTTACTACAGCACCACTGCAGCATCTTCATGGCCACGTGATCAAAATTCAGACTCTTGGCAACTGACTCGTATTTATGACAGTTGCAGAGTCCTGGGGATATATGATCCCCTTTGCAATCTTCTGACAAGCGCGATCAATGTGGAAACCAGATTCCCTTAATAGCCATGTTACTAACCTAACAACTGCTGTTATTCACTAAATAATCGTGGCAAGAAAGGTCGTCAAATGGGACAAAACTCACTTGACAAATGTCTCACTTAGCAACATAAATTTTAGGCTCAATTGTCGTCATAAGTTGAGGACTGCCTGTATTTATCCTTCCTTGGCTGCTCCTTTTCAAAAAGAACAAACTGCTTTTCATTTTTTTTTCCTAGAACAGTGGGAGATGTTTCTTACTACTTTTACAAGGATTTTGGCTCCTCCATCTCCCCTTTTTAAAAAAAAAAAATAAGTGTTTTGCCACACCACAGAGACAGTGTATGAAAGATAGAAAGCCTTTGCTTTCAGTGGCTACTTCCATATAATATTAATAACCACTTAGCTGACCATAAATTTGTTGAAATGGGTCTGGGTGTAATTGAAATCACCCACATACATTTCCATTAAGGTGGTTGGAGAAAAGAGAGGTTTTTCACTCCAGGCTGCCTAGAGGCAAATATTAAAGCCATTCAAGGCACTTTCTGTAGAAGCCAAAAATAGTTGAAGTTTGCCCTTGAAAGTTCTGACTCTTTTCAACAATCTTATCAAAAAGTTGACTTTCCAAAGATAGCAATATTTGGGAGGTTGGTAAAACAGATTTTTTTTTTCTCCTTTCGACTTTTATTTCTAACTCTAGCGCACACTGCCCAGCATTTTTCTACAGAATTTGAATATCTTTAAAAGTTTCTTCATCCCTTCCCCTATCTTTAATATACCTTTTACCAAGATAAAGAAATGTATCTATTTCCTGTAGTTTTTTTTTTTTCATTTAAATATGATTGATTCTGTTTTCCTTGATTAATACATCACCAAGATAAATGGTCAGATCTAGAATCCTCACTGCATTACACAACCTCTCTAACATTCACTGCAAAGTGATTAAGTGTGATTTATTCTGGTTTTCTTTGATTAATACATTATCAAGATAAATTAATTTTCAAGAGCGATAACCCACATTGCCTTATACAATCTCTCCAACATTCACAGCAAATCTTTTGGCTTACCAGCTAATAACATAACACCATTGGCCTTGAAAACTGCACATACATGCACATCCCCATCCATACACTTCTAGTGTTACCACAAACATTCCTATCCATATAACTACAGCTATAATAAATAAGAACAGAATTGTTTTTTCCCCGGAGAAAAAAATGGAGAGAAAAAAGATGTGTTTTTTTTTTTTTTTTTTTTAAATCAATTTGGCTATGATGATTGAAGATAAACTGTCATTTGGGGCTAAGCCAGTTCACTTTTCACTCTGTGAAGTGTCGGGTTTAAGGGATTCAGTGTTGAAGATAGAAGATTTGCAGATTCTGAACAGCTTATCATTCACATCAAATTGATGCTTCGTGAGATGAGAGCTTTTCAAAATGCAGACGTTTTACCCTGCAGGACCTTCACTTTTCTTTCAAAAAGTGGAATAAATGCTTTGAACGAAGAAAAAAAATCAGGGTGGTTCATTCAGCCTGCCTTAATGTTTTTTTTAAAAAAAAAAAAAAAATCCAGCAAATGCCACACTTGTTAGATGACATTTGACCACAGTGAAGATTATACAGACAAGAATTTGTGACATAACATATATTTTTTTTCTCCATCCATAATAGATGTTTGGCAAGGAAGTCCTATCCAATGCACAGTTGCAAATTACCAGTTGAGTTAACATTTGGTAACCGTGAAAGAATACGTTTAATTTTGCTGTAGAAAATGGGAGATCTTTTCATTCTGGCTAAGTCTGCTAAAATGATTCTGGTATAGGAATTGGGAAAAATAATTTTAATTCAGAAAAGGCTTGCCATTAACCTGCAGTGCAGCTTTCAACTTCAGGGAGGCAAAAAAAAAAAAATCCAATAGCTGGGCTTCTTGTCATCTTCCTCTGATGCTTTTTCTGCCCCCCCCTCCCCCCCCCACACACACTAAACTTATTTTTTGAGACTTTGCTTTACTTTCTTATTCATTTCAAAATGAGGCCGGATCATCTCGACTGAATAAATACTCTGAAAATCAATTGCAGCCCCGTCTCTTCATTTCTAGCCCTATGAAAGCAATAATTTCTGGTTGAGTTAAAGACAAGAAAGCTGAACTAATTATTTTTTTCGGAAGAATATTTTTCCCGTAACCCCACCCCCTCTCCAAAATGAAGGGGGCACGAGAAAGAACTCTTACAAGACACCCATTACCTTGGAATAAAAGGAGATCATGGGATTGGGGCTGGGCATGATGCAAAATAAAAACCAAACAATCAAGTTGTGTTAGATTTACCGGACATCTTTACAACCTGACAGCAAATCACCAGAGCCTTGCTTAAGCTAAAGATATGTTTAGATAGTGGACAAAGCAAAGACTAAGAATGGAGAAAAGTTAAGATAAACCTAAAAAAAAAAAAAGTCAAGGGAACAAATGGTGCTTTAACAGCTGAACTGTGTTGTCCCACTCACACACCCACATAACTGTGGTTTAGGGCACTGGTGTCAAACTCGCCACATCACATGATATGTTGCGACATATCGTGACTTTTTTTGTGTGGCTGGAGCTGGGGTAGGCTTGGCCTCCAACAAAAACCCAGAACTATCCTAATTAAGTCCAGCCACAAGCAGGCCGATGCTAGTCCACAGAACAATGGCCACAAGGCACTTAAAATAAACCCGCCAGACAAAATTAAATCCACAATACAAGAGGGTTCACGAGGCAAGAAAAGTCCAGGCAGGATCCAAATCAAGGCACGATGTCAATCCAAAGCAAGAGAAGAAATCACAACAACCAGAAAACACACAGCTAGGAAAGGAACACATTGTTCCCAGCCTCACTTCCATTTCTCTGCTGTGCTAAATCAAGAGGGGATGAGGCTTTCTCCATGCGAGTAATCTGGCTGGCTTTCTCTGCTCCTGCCTTTTCTCTGCCCTACTTGCTCTTTTGGATCAGATGCAGAAGGCAGTTCCTCTTCCTCGTCACTGACCGGCTGCAGCTGCGTGCTTTCCCCACCTGAAGCCTCAGGGCTGTCCTGCTGCAGCTGTGCTTGAGCCAAATCCCCTGCAGATGTGCCTGGAACTGGTTCATCCTCCATTGAGCTGACTTCTGGAGAAGCATCCGGGGGAAGTCATCACATGAGCTTCCAAAATTGAAAAAGCAACTTGGCTATTTAAACGAATGTTTGTAAGCTGTCAGTTTCCCAATGGGGGAGTCCTGAACAGCCTACTGAAGTCTTTCTCCCCCCCCCCCCCCCGCCCACACGCACACAATAAAGATAGACCTTGACGTCCAACTATTCGTTTAGTGACCGTTCAAAGTTATAACGGCGCTGAAAAGAAAAGCGACTTGCAACTGGTCCTCCCAACTTGCAATCGTTGCAGCGTCCCCAAAATCAAGGGATCAGAATTTGGAGGTTTAGCAACTGACCTGTATTTACAATGTCCTGGAGACACGTGATCACCTCCCAGCTGGCTTCCAACAAGCAGAGTCCATGGAGGAAGCCATCTTTGCTTAACAACTACATTGATTCGATTAACTGCAGTGGGGGGGGGGGGAAAGATGTCGTAAACTCAGGTGCAACTCGCTTAAAAACTGCCTTGCTTAGCAAGGGAAATTTTGGTCCCAACTGTGTTCCTTTCTGAAACCAAACCAAGCAATTCCGTTCCTCCATCGTCGCTGCTTTTTGGTCTCTGATCAGACCAGTTGGATGCCAGATGCTTGTTAAAGGTCTGCAGTGGATCCTGTGGGACCATGTCCTTTTTTTTTTTTCTCCCAATGTATTGCTTTTTATTGCGATGGGTCAAACAATGCAACGATCCGTATGGAGAACAAACAGGAGGCCGCTGATTTCTCTATGCTTTGCTGCATGGAAATTGCAGTGGAGCAGCCAAGAGGGACACAGAGGAGATGTTGGGGAAAGGTAGACACCGGAGCGAAGTCCTCGCCATTATTTTCAATCACATCACTGCTTGGAGAGTGAAAAAGGCACTCACCTGAAGCGCCAGTAAGCCAGAAAGGAGACCCTTAAGAAAACATAATAATGAGGAACGCTGCTCTGGATTAAAGAAGATCTTTTGTTCCATGTTGGGTTGAAAGTTCCCCCGCAGGGTCAAGTGAGGTTCTCCTCTATCATTTGAGTGATGGTCAGTCAGAAAATGGACTTATTCTCCATCACCCCAGAGGACAGGAGACAGCAAGCAGATTAAAATGATCGGAAGAAGATTTTGAGAAATTTCCAGCAGGCTGCCACATGAAATGGAGGCCTCTCCTCTCTTGAGATCTTCAGTTACAAGCTGGATGGTCATCCATGTTTGGTTTGCATGTTTTGCTTGGATGTGTTGACGTTTTGCATGTTCCAAGAGCTAGCACAGGAAGCACCCACAAAGTACAGGTGCGTTTGGCGTATGTGTGTTAGCCCAAATCAATCAACGCATTGAAAGTTATGGACTATAATTTACCAGGCTGATCCAAGGATTATGAAACATCACCAAAAGTATCTGAGGGGCTGCCACAAAAGAAGAGGGGGTCAGGTTGTTCACCAGAGGGAAGGACGAGAAACAACGGTTGGAAACTGACCAAAGACAGAAGCAACCTGGAATTAAGGAGAAACTTCCTGACAGTGAGGACAATCAACCAGTGGAACTGCTTGCCACCAGAAATCGTGGGCGCTCCATCGCTGGATGTTTTTAAGAAGAGACTAGACATTCACCTGTCTGAGACGGTATAGGTTCTCCTGCTTGAGCAGGGAGATGGACTAGTAGACCTCCAAGGCCCCTTCCAGCTCTATTCTATTCTATTCTATAACTCAAAGGAGGAAGAGGAGGAGGAGGAGGAGGGAGGGGGAAGGAGGAGGAAGAGGAGAAGGAGGAAGAAGAAGACGAGGAGGAGGAAGAAAAGGAGGAGTTTAAAAATAAAATGAGTGTACAGTATATATAATCTTCTTTGAATGATTTGCTGAGATCTGATCAGATTGTTTACTATTTTCCCAATACAGTATGTTTGATGCAAACATACTAAAGCAAATTCAGACCTCTGCAATGATATTACATGGTTCAAAGCTAGTTTGCTGCAGCTAGAAATTTTCAAGGGGACGAAGATATGAAATTCTTAAGTTACCAGAGTTTGTTTAGCCACCACTTGAAGTTACAACGGCACGGGAAAAAGGGAATTATGACCTTGTTCACACTTCCGTCCAGTCACGTGATCAAAATTCAGATGCTTTGGCAACTTGACTCATATCTACGACGATTTGCAGCGTCTTTTGCAAGCTTCAGACCAAGCAAAAGTCTACGGGGAAGCCAGATTCATTTAATAACCATGTTACTAACTTAGCAACCGCAGGGGTTCACTTAACAATTGTAGCAAGGAAGGGCGTAAAATGGGGCAAAATTCGCTTCACAACTGTCTCGTTTAGCAACAGAAATGGTGGCTGCACGTTGAGATCATCCAGCTGACAAAGCATCTCGTGAAGATGTAGAGGATTTTTCTTGTGCCCAAATTGAGCTTCCAAAACGAACAACTGCATTTCCTGCGGATGAGATTTCTAAAAACGTTATCTTAACTTTGAGTAATGGTAAAGATTCAGGCCACGGTGGATTTCCTGTGAAATGAGACAAAATATTTTGTGATCTATGTCTTCCTTAACCTTTTAATTTCTCCCATATTTGGGGAGATGTGGCTTCCTCATTCTCACTTAATAATGCCCGTAACTATAGTTCTATCAAAATCAAGGAAAGGTCAAACTGTATACTTCAATTATTAAGATATCTCTCTGAATAATATTGATCTAAAGTGAGAACCTGGGGGTAAAACTTAAGTTTTCTATGTTTTGGCCTCTTATTCTCTCATATATGCATATATATATATTTTCCACCACCTGAAATCCTATTTAACATGTTTTATCACCCTGAAAATCAACTCTGCGTCGAAGGTTAAATATGAAAGAGCTTTATGCACTGATTGTTATATGAGCAATATTTCTCCCTGAAGACTTTAGATCTGGAAAAATAAATAAACTAGGATTTTTTTCCCTCTCCCTTGTAGGTTTTTTTTTTCACATCTACAAACTCCTCTTTAACCTTTTTTCATCAGGCAGACAGAGTTCACTGAGAGTGGTAAGCAGTAAATCACGCTTTACAGACCACCGGTCTCTGGGTTACAGTGTGAAGTCAAGCAAGCCATGTTCCGGTTATCACGTTACGCCAAGGAGTGTCAATCAGCTGAGAAAATTGAGTTAAACAGAGTCAATTGAGGTTAGTGCCTTGACTCTGGAAAGTTGGATCACTCGACTTGTTTGCTTTCCCGAATCGGGAAATCAAAAGTTGCATCTGGTCCATTTGGCTTGATTTTTCTTTAATAGTTGAATCAATTCTAACCCAGCTGAGTCTATTAAATTTGATCTTCCAAGCATGAAAAATGCAGCTCAATTTAGGCATTTCAAACCAACGGGCTTCGGGTTGAAACTCCAGGCGATCCCCGACTTACGACTTACGATTCAGCCCAAATTTTTTGTTGCTGTCATTTCTGAAGTGAATCGTTCCCCATTTTGCCACCTTTCTTGCCACTGTTGTGAAGTGTCAGTTGTTGTGTTAGTAATACAGTTGCTAAGTGAATCTGGCTTCCCCAATGATTTGCTTGTCTGAAGGTCACAAAATGGGAGCAACAAAGATGATCGGGGGGCTGGAGGCTAACACATATAAGGAACGGCTGCTGGAATTGGTGTGTCTAGTTTAATGAAGAGAAGGACGAGGGGGGACATGATAGCAGTGTTCCAGTATCTCAGGGGCTACCCCAAAGAAGAGGGAGTCAAGCTATTCTCCAAAGCCCCTGAAGGCAGGACAAGAAGCAACGGATGGAAACTAATCAAGGAGAGAAGCAACCTGGAATTAAGGAGGAATTTCCTGACAGTGAGAACAATTAATCAGTGGAACAACCTGCCTCCAGAAGTTATGAATCCTCTAACACTGGATGTTTTTAAGAAGAGACTGGACAGCCATTTGTCTGAAGTGGTACAGGGTTTCCTGCCTGAGCAGGGGGTTGGACTAGATGACCTCCAAGGACCCTTCCAACTTTATTATTATTATTAGGTGAACCCAGGATGCTACAATGGTCATAAATGTAAACCAGTTGCCAAACATCTGAATTCTGATCAGGAGATCAGAGGAATGCTGCAACGGTCATATGAAAAATGCTCATAAGTCACTTTTTTCAGTGCTGTTGGAACTTTGAACAGTCAATAAGTGAACTGTTGTAAGTTGAGGACTCCCTGTACACAGCCATAGCAGGAGTTTGGGGAAATATTTGGGTTTTGATTTATTTAATCTTTATTCATCTTAATATTTAATGTTTTGGTACATTTATTTTATTATGTTGTCAGCTATCCAGAGTTGCTTGACAGTGGGATGGGCGGCATATACATTTAAAAAATAAATATAAAGTTAATAAATAAATATAAATCCAAAAATGTATAGATTTAATAAGTACAAATTGAATAAACAAAGAATCAGTTTAATAAACAGATGCATATACATTTAATAAATAGATGCATATGTTGTTGTTAGTTGCGAAGTCGTGTCCGACCCATTGCGACCCCATGGACAATGTTCCTCCAGGCCTTCCTGTCCTCTACCATCTTTTGAAGTATTAATAAATAAATTAAGTTAACAAATAAATATAAATCCAAAAATGTATAGATTTAATAAACATGAATTTAATAAACAAAGAATCAATTTAATAAATAGATGCATATACATTTAATAAATAAAATATTTGTAGTACACTGCCCAGAATAACTTGTTTATGAGATGGATGGCTATATAAATTAGGTACATAAATGAATTAATAAATATCACTTCTAATTGTTTGGGAATATTGTCTGGTAAAACTAAACAGGATCTAGATTATTACTAAAAGCATCTCTGTCTAACATTTGGAGAGCAGTCAAGGGAAATATATCTTGATTTTTTTAAAAAAGTGCCAAATGGTGACCTTTTAAGATCAAGCAAACAACTTCATTAATTAAGAATGCCTGTTATTTGATTATGATAACTATCACCTTGATGCAGTGGAAAGTTTTAGATTACTCAGTATCCGAATTAATACTTTTGTCGTGCAGGAAAAATCCACAGGGAAAATACTATAATAGTTCAGAGCAACAGGCCTAAAACAGAACAATCACAATCCAAAAGTAAGTGATAAGGTAAAGGTAAAATTTCCCCCACACATGCGTGCTAGTCGTTTCCAACTCTAGGGGCCGGTGCTCATCTCCGTTTCAAAGCCAAAGAGCCAGCGCTTGTCCAAGAATGTCTCCGTGGTCATGTGGCCGGCATGACTAGACGCCAAAGGCGCACGGAACGCTGTTACCTTCCCACCGTAGTGGTCCCTATTTTTCTACTTGCATTTTTACGTGCTTTCGAACTGCTAGGTTGGCAGAAGCTGGGACGAGTGACAGGTGCTCACTCTGCTACGTGGCCCTTGGTATTCGACCCGCCAAACTGCCGACCTTCTGATCGACAAGCTCAGCGTCCTAACCCACTGAGCCACCGCGTCCCTTCAAGGTAAGTGAAGCTGTCTCTAAATATTTGAAAGTGAACATTTGCGCTCACTTGTTTCCAAGCCAATATTAGAAAAGGAGAAAGACTTGAAACGGGATCTCTTCTTCTTTTTCAGGATCACCGAGTGTTTGGCCAAGTGATCAGGGCAGTGATCAGGATCCAGAGACAATAAGCACCCAGGTCAATCAAGGGATTTGAATCGTTATTATTAATTAAGCAAACAGAGTTGAAAGCATAGGTACCAAGCAAGATGATATCCAAATTTCTGGCAAGCGGTCAGAAGCCCCTTAGCAGTGACAGCAGAGGTGCCCCAATTTCCACATTACCCAGTGCTAGCTTCTGCAGTAGCGTCCCACAAATATCAACAACCCCAAGGTTACTATCACAACTTGGCACCATTGTCAGGCACGAATAATCGGGAACAAATATTGAGTTAAAAGCGCTAAAAATTTATTCTTGAATGAATGAATGAACCTTTATTGTCAAAGTACAACCATGTATACATTGAGATTGGCTGAGCCTCCCTTCGTGCCCTCACCCCCAACTCACAGTGACACAAACCCTCCATCTTATTACACCATGTGAGCTAATTGCACAACACACCGGCCTCGCAAGTCAATCATGCATAAAGTTTATAAAATTATTTCCCGTACAAGAGCCTAACAGCCTATGGATAAAAGCTGTTCTTCAGTCTGTTGGTGCGGCTGGCTATATTCCTGTATCTCCTACCCGACGGTAGGAGAGTAAAGAGATACCGTCCAGGGTGTAAGTCATCCCTGAAAATTTCCCTCACTCTTCCAAGGCAGCGAGTCCTGGCGAGGTCATCCAGCGGTGTCAGGGGACAGCCCACAATATCTTATGCTGTGCTCACTACCCTCTGTAATACTTTCCTATCCGCGGCTGTCAGACCAGCATACCAAACCACAGTACAGTACGAGAGGATGCTCTCTATAGTAGACCGGTAAAAGAGGGTCATAATCTGTTGTTCTACCCTGTTTTTCCGCAAGACCCTGAGAAAGTGGAGTCTCTGTTGGGCCTTTCTAGCCACCTGGATTGTATTAACTTTCCAGGTATGATCTTCACAGAGGTAGACTCTCAGAAATGTAAAGGAAGAAACTCTCTCCACACAGTCCCTCCCGATGTAAAGTGGGGCAGGTTCCTCCTTTTTCCTCCGGAAGTCTATCACCATCTCTTTCGTCTTGCCGATGTTCAGGTGCAAGTTGTTGTTGCAACACCATATGGATAGTTTTTGTACCTCCCCCCTGTATGCTGTCTCATCCCCACCTGTAATAAGACCCACTACGGTAGTATCTTCTGCAAACTTAATTATCGCAGTAGATGGGTCGGATGGTACACAGTCATATGTGTACAATGAGTACAGGTAGGGGCCACCCATACACAAGAATCTGAGCAACTAATGGACCAAGCTAGATTGGCACTATATAAGAGTCAACAGAATTCACGGGGGGAGGAAGGGGACTGGACTTGGGTCTCTCGTTGCTGCTTAATGATGCCAAACTGATGACGCATTTAACCCCACCCTCCAGCTCAGTCTGCTCATGTCCTACAAGCCTGACTTCATTCCCTGCTGTGATCAGGAAACTGCCAGACCCGGCCTTGACTGGTTGGTGCATGACTTGTAAAGGGAATTGAACATCTGAGACTTTCACAACAGGAAAAGCTGTGAAGCCGTGCGAAGATTTCACCCCATCTTCTCCCTTGCTCAGCAAGCGAGGATGAAAAGCAAGCAGGTTAGTTCAGAATCAGCTTTAAGCTTCCAGTCTTTTCTTGATAGGGTAGGTTAGGGTAGGATAGTGTGGAATAGAATGGAATGGAACGGAACAGAACAGAATAGATAGAATATGGGATGTGATAATAGAATAGAATAGAATAGAATAGAATAGAATAGAATAGAATAGAATGGAATGGAATGGAATTAGAATAGAATAGAATGGAGTGGAGTGGAGTGGAGTGGAGTGGAGTGGAGTGAGTGGAGTGGAATGGAATAGAGTGGAGTGGAGTGGAGTGGAGTGGAGTGGAGTGGAATGGAACGGAACGGAACGGAACAAAACAGAACAGAACAGAATAGAATAGAATATGGGATGTGATAATAGAATAGAATAGAATAGAATAGAATAGAATAGAATAGAATAGAA
>JAKJMR010029850.1:0-12421 GCA_024449315.1 Daboia siamensis
GAGGAGGAGGAGGAGGAGGAGGAGGAGGAGGAGGAGGAGGAGGAGGATGGTGTGGTCCTTGGTACTCTCTGAGCTTAGTTGTTTTCTTGAAGACATTTCAGGACCCAACTAGACAACAGCATCACTGGTAGAAGGGATGCAATTTCCTCTCTGTTTATGTACAAGTGGTTTGCCCTGTCAAGCTCCACTGCCTTCTAGCACTGACAATGTTATACAGTTGGGTGATGAAATGTCTGCAAGAAAAGAACCAAGCTCAGAGACCATCAAGGACCGCACAAAATACTACTTTGCCCTGAGGTCTTCTCCCTTTCTCCGACCAACCCAATGTTCCTCTGGTCTCCTAGGTGGAAAAAAAATGAGATATACCAATCCACTGGCAAAGTTTCTGTTCCCCCAACCAGCTAGTTTAATGCAAATGCTTAAAGGGGCCATTCAGACGGGTGTTGGAGACTGCAACAGAATAAAAAGCTGTCGTGCCTTGGAAAAAGAGCTGGTTATAAACAGCTGAAAACTAACTGAATGATCAGAAGGCAAGCAGCCGAAAAGGAGCAGCGTTGAATTTAATGCAACAGATACATCCAGTAACGTTGGTAAAAATTGGAAAATGGGATTGCCCAACGGTTGCGTCGTGTGTTAAGCCTACCAGCAATCTTGGAAAGGAAGTGTTCGAGATGGCTTGTGGTGCCAAGCAATTAGAAAATATTCACGGCCTGAGCTTTTAAATGCCCACCTCCGGATCAGACGGTATTTTAAAATGGCATCGCATTTAAAACCAGTGTATAAAAAAGCAAGCAAATTTGCAAATGTTGGATGCTGAGATTCTTTCTCCTTGGCTGTGAAAAGCAAAAACAGATTTTCGTTTTCTTTTCTTTTTTAACTTGCTGAAGCCAAATGGCTTTTTTAACAACAACAAAAAAAAAAAAACAACCCCACCTAATTCTACAATTTAGATCTGCATCTCATCCCAGTAAAAAAAAATCTTGGAGGATTTATGTCTGATAACATAAATGTTTCCTGTTTTCTGTTTGTCTATGGAGTTTTTATTTAATCTAGATATTTATCGATTAAATCCCTTTCAGTTTTGGAATAAAATGCCAGGCTTGAGAAAGAGAGAGAAGAGAGAGAAATATCCCATTTCATCCTTTTAATTATGAAAATGCTCAGCTGTTATCAAATGTCATACTGACGTTCTTCTTCTTCTTCTTTTTTTCCTAGCTAAATGGGTGCCCCAAAACCATGAGTGATTCTAATGGGTGATCCAAACTATAGACTGTCTGAATGTCTTCTCCATTTGCTGTGCCCGTCTACCACACATGTCGGTGAAGGTAAGAAGAACTGGTGTCAAGGGCCAAGGAAATTTGGAAATCCAGGCCATTCAAATGAATATAGAGATTTATATACATGCTAACATTCTCAGAATCCAAACTCCAATGGTTAAGGTGGGCTGGACTTTGGACTCCTATGGGCATGCAGGGACTTGAGACCGATGACGCGTTTGACCCCTCCCTCTGACTCATCCTGGTCAACTCCTACAATTGGCTTATTCAAGTAGAACTGTGTTTGTGCATCTATATGTTGAGAGAGTACTTGGCTGATTGGATCAGAAAGCCTCCTTCTCGTAATGCCTATGTCTAGCTTTACACTGAGTAGGAAACAGGTTCTCAAGATCGGACAACTTTTATGCCCCCAGATAGAAATAGCAAGTTCCAAATTTGGAGCTAGTTGGTTAGCTAGAGTTGGCATAGATTTTTTTTAATAGAAAATGGTAGATCATATCTAATCTGTTTGACAGGGAGTGTGGTGGAATGTGGCCTGGATTCCCAGGAGGGAGGGACTGCATTCCAGTGAGCAAAGAGACGGCAAAGTTGAGTTAATCTTCCTGGGAGGAAGAGAGCTAAGACAGCTGCTCCTTGGTGATTATCCAAGTGTATCTTTAATGATGCACACGGTACCCACGAGTTCTCCACTGGCCATCCACTCCATCTCAGCTCAGGATAAAATTGGGCATTTACTTTCAAGGTAAAAATGAAAGTGGGCAGGGTTTTCATCCCCAACAAATACACCGAGCTGATGGATCAAAGTGGATTCTGACTACTTTCTCCTGGCTTTGTGCTGCACTGTAGGAAAACAGTTGTTCAGCCTAAGGTCATATCAACTGCCAAGTGATATAATTCCTCTTATGAGAAGGATTATGAACTTAGTTGGGGAAAAAAAATCACTCTAACACGACGTTGCTAAGCAATGGGCGACTTGTCACGAAATACTCCAAGATAATATTTCTTACAAATGAAACGCGGCAGGCAGCATTTCAAAACACGCCTGGAGGGGTTTTAATAAGCACCAACTTATAATTGTGATGCTTTTGGCAAGGATCGGATTGGGTGGCATGAGAAAGCTTTCCACGAATGAGAGAAGAGGGCTTGAGCTGGCCGAAGGAGACGGAACACCCCAGTAGGTTTCCGATGAAGCTCAGAGGGGAAGGAGAAGATAAAGCATGCAGCTTGGGAGCAAAAAAGGACGGCTTGCTTGAAAAGTATCAAAGATCAGAAGTTACGATAAATGAGCTGAAGCTCTCGGCCTTGAAAATATTTCAAAACTGGGGCGTTCCCTCCTCAGTTGTGTGAGACACGAATTGAAAGCTGTTGGGGAAATGGATAGTTCCCTGAACACAAAGAAGTCACGTCTCATTTCTGGAGTGATTGGCATCTTCTCATCTGCATAGCCTTCTTCTTCAATCCCATCCTCCCTTTTTGAGGCAATTGGAGGTGCCCAGTTGGTAAGAGACTTCCTGGGAGAGGAAGAAATGGAAATGGCTCTTTCATGAACTTTCCCAATGCTAATTCTGGCACTCCAAATGTAATAGCCATGGATTTCTTCTTTAAACAAGGCTTAGGCTCTGACAGGGACACTGTGGCTCAGTGGGTTAGGACGCTGAGCTTGTCGATCAGAAGGTCGGCAGTTTGATGGGTCGAATCCCGAGTGCCGCGTAGCAGAGTGAGCGCCTGTTACTCGTCCCAGCTTCTGCCAACCTAGCAGTTCGAAAGAACGTAAAAATGCAAGTAGAAAAATAGGGACCACTACGGTGGGAAGGTAACAGCGTTCCGTGCGCCTTTGGCGTCTAGTCATGCTGGCCACATGACCACAGAGACGTCCTTGGACAAGCGCCGGCTCTTCGGCTTTGAAACGGAGATGAGAACCGGCCCCTAGAGTCGGAAACGACTAGCACGCATGTGCAGGGGAAACTTTTTACCTTTGGCTCCTACTTACTTGCTTTTTTTTTGTAAAAAAAAGTTTGATTTCTTAAAATTGAATGAAATGGGGCGCCCTTGGTGCTCGCTGAACCTTGCTGCTTTCTTTCAGCTGTTTCATTACCCTACTAGGTAACATTATCAGTGCTGAAAGGAGTGGGGTTCGCTCTCTGTTTATAAACAGTAGATTGCCCTGATGTAAGTTGGTGGAGGTGTGCGGTCTTTTCCTTGGTAGTTCTTTGATTGTGAGTATTGTTCCCTGCTTAATTGTTTGCCTGGACCCTGCTTACCCAGGTTGCTGGAGAGGATGTGTTCTGATCTATATGTGTCAATATCTCTGTCATGGTTCCGACAAATGGAACTCTTCAAAGAACCTTGAGGCATTGTTTACCTTAAAGAAACTTTTATTCGAGTAGCATAACATTGGCACTTACACAATCAAAGCCAAAAACTGAGTTCCCCTCCCCTGAGCATGTAGTATCAAAGCACAATTCCCTCCTCCAATTCACGGTCATAAATCACATTCCCCAATTTGTTTAAAGCACGGGCTTCCCCTCCAGCTCTCCAGCCCGCCAATTCCTTATCATCTCTTATTTCAACAACCTTGGTTCTCACACTAGGTTCAGTGTTATTATGTCTAGCTGGACTCTCGTGCACATTTCCACTACCCGCCACCCGCCCCCGCCTCCCAGAATCATCTAACTCAAAAAGCAAAAAGGAGAAAATGGCCGCATCTCCATCTGCTGTCAATGCAAAAACATCCGATGTTAGCAGCATTGACAATATCTGCAGTGTGTGCACAAAGAAGATAAACCACATTTACACACCGTTCAAGAGAGACGATAAAATGCTCCTCCTTCTCCTCCTCCTCCTCCTTCCTATTCCTCTTCTTCCTCTCCTTCCTTCCTTCCTTCCTTCCATCCATCTTGATAACAGATGATGCTCCCTCTTCTCCTCCTCCTCTTCATTGATATATCAGTCCCTGCTCTTTTTTCTCTCATTCCTTGTCTTCATCTGATAAGTGACAATATCAGTGTTCTGCAGGGACACAAACACACACACACACACACACACACACACACACACACACACACACCATAGGCAACTTCTTTCCTGAGTGCACCCTCAACATATTTTATTCTAACCATTTTCTCCCCGTCTTCTTATTTAGGGCATCTCAGATTATGTTTTATTTGCTTTTATTTGGAGTATGTTTTATGGTGCTTTTCAACGGCTGCGCCTTGCCTCCTGTTTTATTGGCAGAGTTGTATTTTAATTTGCTTTTCTTTAAAATGTGTGAGGCTGCCTTCTGGATGGTCATGGCAAGGTGAGAGATAAATACCGAAGTGAATCGATAAAAATAATATCCTATTGACTGAGGAATCGTACAGGTTGCAGATAGTGTGATGGAAACATAAAAAATGGGGCTGGAGAACTCAAGAGCTCCATTTAGCAGGAGGTGGAGCTTTAAGGGAGGAGCTACCTTGCTTCTTTATCAAGCTCCGCCCCCTACCACTATCCTAGTCTAGTGGCAAAGGCACCAGCTAGAAGTCAGGAAACAGTGAGTTCTAGTCCCGCCATAGGCATGAAAGGCAGCTGGTTGACTTTGGGCCAGGAGATGGTGAGTTCTAATCCCGCCTTAGGGACAAAAGCCAATTGGATGACTTTGGGCCAATCACCAGGAGATGTTGTGTTCTAATCCTGTCTTAGGCACAAAAGCCAATTGGGTGACTTTGGGCCAATCACCCGGAGACAGTAAATTCTAGTCCCACTTTAGGCACAATAGCCAATCGGTTGTCCTTGAATTGGTTGCACGCTCTCTCTCTCTCTCTCTCT
Organism: Daboia siamensis; assembly: GCA_024449315.1. Classification (NCBI taxonomy): domain Eukaryota; kingdom Metazoa; phylum Chordata; class Lepidosauria; order Squamata; family Viperidae; genus Daboia; species Daboia siamensis. Next base: position 5,085 of record JAKJMR010029850.1, read on the forward strand.
CTGTCAGCTCAATCCACCTCACAAGATTGTTGTGGGGAAAATAGGAGGGGAAAGGTGTGTTGTCACCACCGTGAGTTATTTGTAAAAATGATAAAAGGCAGAATATGAATAGATAATAAATATATAATATACTGTGATTAAAATAAAGCCCATAAATCAATTCTGGGCTGCAATCGGTCCGCAGATCCAGTTTTCTCCATCCCTCGTTGAAAGAGTAAGAAAGAAATATTGTTTTTGATTTTGAAAACAAGAAACCAAAAAAAAAACAAAAACCCAAGACTATTTTTTATGACTTGTTTTTCAGTGAGCTTCCTAACAATCACACCTATTACATGTTAGGACTTCTTCGTTTCACAATAACAGAACTTTTGCGATGACCCACCTTCTCTCTCCCCCTGATGTATAATAACTGGGAGTGACAAGAAAGGTTAATATAATTCTATGCATAAAAGTACGGTCCTTCCTGTTTAATGCAATTCGGCAGGATTTCCATCCCCGGCTTCTCGTTTCCTACGAGGTGTTAGCACATTAAATAACCCTATTATAAATGAAAGATTCATAGCAGAAGAAAGGAAGAGAATAACATGTCAGTCTTATTAAGGAACGTCACCTGATGAGCTAATAACTCTTTATTATCCTCTCTCTTTAAGAGAACTGCTAGTTGGGCAGGAGCTGGAGAAAGTAACAGGAAGTCATCCCGTCATGCAGCACTTGGGTCTTTTTTTTTTTTTTTTTTTTTACATTTATATCCCGCCCTTCTCCGAAGACTCAGGGCGGCTTACAAGCTTAGCAGTAGCCTTCATTCTATGTATATGCCTGCTTGTTAGGGCTTTCACACACCCCCCAAGCGGCATTATTACAAAGTCAGCTTATTGCCCCCAACAATCTGGGTCCTCATTTTACCCACCTCTGAAGGATGGAAGGCTGAGTCAACCTTGAGCCTGGTGGGATGCGAACCTGCACTAATTGCAGGCAGCTGGTGTTACTTAAGGAGGCATTAGTCCTCTGCTCCACCAAGGCTCAGTCTTGAACCTGGTGTCAAGCTTCCAATGGACGAACTCTTCAAAGAACTCTGAGGCATTGTTTACCTTAAAAGTCTTTATTAGAGCAATAGAATATCAGCAATACTTGGTTAAAGCCGAAATCTGGATTCCTCTCCCCTGAGCACAATAATATTAAAGCATAGTTCCCCTCCTTTAGTTAACCGTCATAAATCACATTCTCCAATTAGTTTGAAAGGTAAGTTTTCCCTCCTTAGCTTAACCCGCCAGTTCTTATTGCCTCTTATTACATGCAACCTTGAAAATGCTCTGCCGATATGTTATTATGTCTAACTAATCCCCCTCCCATCTTCATCTAACTTTAACTCTAAAAGTGATACACAAGTAGAAATATAGAACAGCTGCTTCTTCCATCTTCTGTCAAAGCAAGAACATCCGATGTTAGCAGCGTTGACACCTGGTTTCTCAGCTTTTCAGCTAACAAGCTCAGCATCTTTAAGCACTGAGCCATCACGCCCTAGCCCTGACTCCCTAGCAGTTCTGATAAGTGCTAGTAGATGAATAGGTACCACTTCAGTGGTAAGGTAACAGCATTCAGTTCGCCTCGGCATATAGTTATGCTGGCCAGACGACCACAGAAAGGGTCTTTGGACAACACTGGCTCTGTCAGCTACGAAACGGACATGACAGGAAAACCTTTTTTCACATTAAGATAATCTGGCAGACCTGAAAGTAAATTTCTCCCACCTCCTTTACAGCCTGAGAGACTAGGGAAGGTCCCTTCTGAGCCTCTTTCTCTACCTGTTATACAGCGATGGGCTATATTGTCTCTGATCTGATTGGTAATCTTGGCAGCATTACTTCTCCCTGTCTCTCAGGATATTACCCATCAACCACTACAGCCATCTCCTTTACAGGATGACCCTTTTGAGGGTCTTTCTCCACCCATTACGCAACTGTGGGCTAAGCCATCTCTTATCTGACTATTCCATAGGCAGCATGTCATTTCCCCATTTCCCAAAGTCTTTCTCACATACCATGACAGCTTTACAGCCTAAGTAACTAGGGAGGGTCCCTTCTGAGCATCCTTATCCACCTATTTTGCAGCTCTGGGCTGCGCTGTCTCTTATCTGACTCTTTCCTTGGCAGAATCGCTTCCCCCGTCTCACAAGGTCTGTGTCACATTCCCATTACAGCCGCCTCCTTTACAGGATGAGAAGCTATTGGGTGGGTCCCTTCTGAGCATCTTTCTCTACCTATTATGCAGCTCTGGGCTATGCCGTCTCTTATCTTATCATTCCCTAGAGAGCTTCTCTTCTGTTTGTCTCCCAAGGTCTTTCCCACATACCATGACACCTTTACAGCCCAAGAGAGTCTCTTCTGTCTTTCTCCACCCATTACGCAGCTGTGGGCTATGCTGCCTCTTCTGATCATTCCCTGGGCAGCATCTCTTCCTTCCGTCTCCCAAGCTCTTTCTCGGAGGCCTTTATCGCCATCTCCTTAATCGCCCGAGAAGTTAGTGAGGGTCCCTTTTGAGCATCTTTCTCCATCCATTATCCAGCTGTGGGATATCCTATCTCTTATTTGAACATGCCCTAAACCAGAATTCCCCAGCCTTTCCGGCTCTGTGGACCAGGGGGTGGGGGTTGAGGGGAGAGGGGATGGCTTGTTGCGCAGCTCCATTTGCATGAGCAGCATGCACACACACACACCCTGCACACCGATGGAGCACGCACTCGGCCGCTGCTCTTGCAAGTGGGGACACGCGAGCGTGCGCTCACCTGCCCTTTCTACGGCCTGGTTGCAAACCACGCCTGGCCCACAGGTTTGGGGAGCCCTGCCCCAAACAGCATCTCTCCACCGTTTCTCAAGGTCTTGCTCACACACCATCAGGGTCCTCTCCTTTACAGCCTGAGAAAGTAGGGAGGGTCCCTTCTTAAAATCTCGCTGGTCTCACTCTGCAGCCTTCTCTTATCTGACCCTTTGCCTAGTTTTCCTAGGCGGGTGGTTGTTGTTGTTGTTGTTTTGAAAATCTGCATTTTAAGGGTTGCTAAAACAACAACAACAACAAACACAGCTAGTTAGCTTTCTCCGCAGGTAAGGCCTTTAAGCGAGGCGTGCCTTTCTGGGCCGATGGCGGTGAGCGTCTGGTCCCGCAAGATCGCCGGGAGAGAATGCGCTTTCGCGCTCCCGTTGGGTAGCGACATCCCCAAGGCTGATGGTGACGAAGAGGATGGAAGGAAGGGCGACGCAACGAAGAGCAGCCCCGTCGCCTCGCTCCGTTCAGGGAAGGGAGCGCTCCCCAAAGTCGGAACAGGATCGGACGCATCCACGTCCCGTCCTCTGGAGCCAGGCAAGGACTGCGCCCCTCGGCCCTCTCCCTGTCGCAGCCTCCCTCTCGCAGAGCCCCCCACCCCAACTTCTCCCCCCCTCCTCTCTCTCTCTCTCTCTCTCACACACACACACACACAAACACACAACCACAACCTCCCCAGAGGCACAACCCGCTCCCGGCCACGCGGAATCCTCCATCCCGGCTCGCTGCTGCTGCTGCTGCTGCGTCTTGACGCGCGGGAGGGAGCTCCGTGCCCGAGCCGGGAGCGCGCGCCTTCCCCCCCCCCCCCCGCCCCCCAGCGCCCCCCCCCCCCCCGGCCTCGGCCACGGCGACGCCTCCGCCCCTCCCGCTCCGCCCTCCTTCGCCAGGGCTTCTTGGCCGCCTCGGCCGAAAGGACTTCGCCGCCTCGGCTGCACTCCCTTCATTGCCCCGGCTGTTGCCGGGTGGTCGCTGCGCCTCTCCGGCTAGCTGTCGGAAGCCCGGAGCCAGCTGGGGGCTTCGGATCGCTCCCCCGCCCCGCCCCAACCCTCCGGCCGCGATCCAGAGCGAGCGAGCGGGCGGCGGTGGATCCCTCGCAGCTCCGAGGAACTCCCGCTTGGCGACGACGCTTCTCGGACGCTGCTGTTGCTGCCTGCCTGCCTGCCTGCCGGGCGCACCGGTTGCGCCGGAAAAGTTGGAACCGACGCCGTTGCGCCCCCCCCCCCCCGCCCCTCCACTCCTCCTCCCCCGGAGTCCTCGGATCTCAGAGGCTTGTTCTCCGGGCAGAGCATCGCCGCCCACCGCCCTCCTTCCCCTCCCGCACTCCACAGGCCTCCCGGCCGGGAAGCTTCTGCAACTGCGCCCCCGGACCCCGGTCCTCGCCTTCTGACCACCCTCGGCTTGACGACGCGGGTTGGAGAGAGGGGTGGGTGGGCTGCTTCTGCTGCTGCTGCTGCTGCTGCTGCCAGGGGAGCGGCTTCCCCCCCCCCCCCCGGCGACAGTCCCCGCCGCCAGCCCGGGCAGCGCAGAAGCGCGGATGTCGCCCTCCGTCTCTTCCCCCTTGCGGATCGCCGGCGGCGCCCGGCGTCCTCCCCAGCCTTCCTCGGCGGCTCCGCGGCTGCAGGCGGCGGCGGTGGCGGCGGCGGCGGCGGCGGCCGAAGACTAAAAGGGATGTTGGGGAACTGTTGGCCCCGGCCGTGTCTGCCCCCCCGGGAGATGTTTCTGATGCTCGCTTTTTGCTTGGCGACGCGGCGGACCCTGGCCGCCCCCACCCCCACCGCCGAGGAGCTGGCGCGGGGAGTTGTAAGTGGAGCCCTGGGGGGCTCGTTTGTCTCTCTATGTTTGCGCGCGGGGGGGGGGGGGGTCTGTCTTCTGCGCGAAGGGATTCCCCCCGGGGGGGGGGCGGCAGGGGAAGCGGCGAGGCACCGGTTCCTCCGATCAGGTGGTCGGGGCTAGGAGCCCACCCTCCTCCCCAGCCTTCTTGGCAGGGGCCGATGGGGCTAGGGATCCCGCTGGGGCTGACGAGGTGTGTGTGGGGTGGGGGGTGGGGGAGGGAAGAGAGTTGGATGTAGGGGTCTTTTCCCCTTAGGAGGAGACCATCCGAAGCCAGCTGTTCCATTCCTCCGGTGGCTTCCAGCGGTCCGCAGATTAAGAAGTCTCTCTCCTTCTGAGGTGGGGGTAAGGGGCGGGGTGGCTCTCTTCCAGAAGGGGGGAGGAGAGGGAGCAGGTTGGCAAAGCCGGAGGGAGGGCGAAAAATACAGGTTGCCCTGTGGTTGGGCATCTTACTTTGGAGGCACCTTTGCCTGGAGATCGATTCTAGGCGTCAGCTGCCTTCTTGCACCTCTCCTCCTCCTCCTGACTGAAGTTTTGGGGTTACCCCTGGTGAAAGGAAGTCTCCCTAAGTTCAGTGCCACTTATTCCCATTTCTCTGGGACTCAAAGGAAGCCCTGTGGAACGTCTGGAGAGAGAGGCTGGCTTCTGCTCTGCAGCTTGGAGGCCTCGTCTCCCCACTTGCCCTTCCCTTCCACTCCAAGCCAGCTTCAACTTTTCTCAGCCTTCCTGTGTTCTCCACCTCCTCCTCCTCCTCCTCCTCCTCCTCCTCCTCCTCCTCCTCCTTGGTGGGAAGGAGACGAAATCTTAATCCACCTTACATTCCCTGCCATTCTTTGAGTTGATACCGAGGGCTTCGCAACCCTTGGATATTCCTCAAGGGCGCTCTCTTGTGCACATAGAAGGAAATCGTGGTTTTCCTCTCTTCCTTGGCATCTAGAGTGAGAGACCTGTCTTGCCTCCAGCCCTCTTGTCTCGCCCGCCCTGCCCTGTTACCAAAACAACTGCAACCTTCTCCGGAGAACAAGATGCTCTGTGTGTGGAGGGGGGGGGGAGAGAGGGATGCATCTCCTAAATTAGCTCACAAAATGGCTAAGCCGGCAGGAAAACGACACCTTGGCAGTTCCTGACTCCTGAACCGGGTTGTGGGATCCTGCTTGTTCTAACCCAACCACGTTTGAGTTTACAGTTGGAAGTGCTTTCTCTTGATTTGGGTGGGTGGGTAACAAATGGCGTTTGGGGACACGGCTTTCCTGTCCGGGCGGCTGGTTGAAATGGCCTTCGGTGGTCTGATGATGATCTTCCGTTCTGCAGAAATAGCAAGGTCTGTTCTCTCTAGTTTGAGGAGGGGCCCACTTTGATGATCTTCTCAGAAGCGTTGGGTTTGCTCACTGCTGGGATTTATGGATTCAATTGTATTCTCTAGACGGAGGGGTAAGACAGAGGTTGCTGAGGGTCAAAGCCTTCAAGGGGAAGGCTGATCTTTTAGTAGCTCTCGAGATACACACGCTGCACAGACTCTATAATGGCCAGGCTCCTCCACCTTACTACGTTACTCAAAATTTGGCAGGCCTCAGATGAGGAAAATGCAGCACTTTTCCCTCAGTTGACCAATTGTGCTCCAGTACGGACGTCTAGAGAATGATCGGTGTAAATTGAGATATTCTGAAAGTGGAACAAATAGCACATTTTGCTGGGCTCGGGAACATGAGTTTGATGCTGTCACTAAGGTCTGTCACAAAGGTTGTCCAAATGATTGGATTAATGGAAATGGTCGCAATTTTTTTCCTGTAGGCAACATCTCAGTTCCCAAATAAGACCATGTTCTAGAGCAGGGGTCTTCAAACCTGGCCCTTTTGATGACTTGTGGACTTCAATTCGCAGAATTCCTCAGCCAGGAACACATGCCTGGCTGAGGAATTCTGGGAGTTGAAGTCCACAAGTCATCAAAGGGCCAAGTTTGAAGACCCCTGTTCTAGAGGAAAGGAACCATATCAATGGGGTTGCTTATGGAATACCCAAAGTTTTGAGCTAGCCAGGTTGAGTCTCAGGTTAGTTAGTGGACTGGAATACTTAGAGGCGTGGATTGTAAGTGGGCCTCCAGAGGTTGCGAACCCATTTCCTAGCATTCTTCGGTGTTGGCCATCCTTTCTACTAGAGGTTGTTATTCCAGCAACATCTGGAAGACCTGTAGGTTCTCCAATCTTGGAGTAGATAGCACCAAACTGAGTAAATTGAGTTCATTATTTTAACTTTCAATCCTCGTGAGAACCCATATTGAATTCCACAGTTCCACTTAATTTAATACGAGTTGGTAGCATTTCCTAAGGGAAGACTGCTCTTAATATTCCCCGGAGGTATCAACTTCTGCAGCTGGTACTTTTATCTAGAGAAGAATTCACATTGGTATCATTAAGTGATTCTATTCCAGTGCTGTGCATTTACTTTGCTGTGGCCTCCTCCTCCTCCTCCTCATCTTCCTCCTCCTCCTGACGTAGAAAACTGTTGCTTTGATGCAAATCCAGATGGTTTAGCTTGTCTGTTATTACTCTGGATCACCATCTTACTATCTGTATCCTTCTTTTTTCTGAGCCCAAATTTTCGGGTGGGTTGCCCTGCAGAGCTATAGATGTACATTTCTTCATATATGTATGTATGTATGTATGTATGTATGTATGTATGTATGTATGTAT
>JAKJMR010029852.1:0-12426 GCA_024449315.1 Daboia siamensis
GAGGAGGAGGAGGAGGAGGAGGAGGAGGAGGAGGAGGAGGAGGAGGATGGTGTGGTCCTTGGTACTCTCTGAGCTTAGTTGTTTTCTTGAAGACATTTCAGGACCCAACTAGACAACAGCATCACTGGTAGAAGGGATGCAATTTCCTCTCTGTTTATGTACAAGTGGTTTGCCCTGTCAAGCTCCACTGCCTTCTAGCACTGACAATGTTATACAGTTGGGTGATGAAATGTCTGCAAGAAAAGAACCAAGCTCAGAGACCATCAAGGACCGCACAAAATACTACTTTGCCCTGAGGTCTTCTCCCTTTCTCCGACCAACCCAATGTTCCTCTGGTCTCCTAGGTGGAAAAAAAATGAGATATACCAATCCACTGGCAAAGTTTCTGTTCCCCCAACCAGCTAGTTTAATGCAAATGCTTAAAGGGGCCATTCAGACGGGTGTTGGAGACTGCAACAGAATAAAAAGCTGTCGTGCCTTGGAAAAAGAGCTGGTTATAAACAGCTGAAAACTAACTGAATGATCAGAAGGCAAGCAGCCGAAAAGGAGCAGCGTTGAATTTAATGCAACAGATACATCCAGTAACGTTGGTAAAAATTGGAAAATGGGATTGCCCAACGGTTGCGTCGTGTGTTAAGCCTACCAGCAATCTTGGAAAGGAAGTGTTCGAGATGGCTTGTGGTGCCAAGCAATTAGAAAATATTCACGGCCTGAGCTTTTAAATGCCCACCTCCGGATCAGACGGTATTTTAAAATGGCATCGCATTTAAAACCAGTGTATAAAAAAGCAAGCAAATTTGCAAATGTTGGATGCTGAGATTCTTTCTCCTTGGCTGTGAAAAGCAAAAACAGATTTTCGTTTTCTTTTCTTTTTTAACTTGCTGAAGCCAAATGGCTTTTTTAACAACAACAAAAAAAAAAAAACAACCCCACCTAATTCTACAATTTAGATCTGCATCTCATCCCAGTAAAAAAAAATCTTGGAGGATTTATGTCTGATAACATAAATGTTTCCTGTTTTCTGTTTGTCTATGGAGTTTTTATTTAATCTAGATATTTATCGATTAAATCCCTTTCAGTTTTGGAATAAAATGCCAGGCTTGAGAAAGAGAGAGAAGAGAGAGAAATATCCCATTTCATCCTTTTAATTATGAAAATGCTCAGCTGTTATCAAATGTCATACTGACGTTCTTCTTCTTCTTCTTTTTTTCCTAGCTAAATGGGTGCCCCAAAACCATGAGTGATTCTAATGGGTGATCCAAACTATAGACTGTCTGAATGTCTTCTCCATTTGCTGTGCCCGTCTACCACACATGTCGGTGAAGGTAAGAAGAACTGGTGTCAAGGGCCAAGGAAATTTGGAAATCCAGGCCATTCAAATGAATATAGAGATTTATATACATGCTAACATTCTCAGAATCCAAACTCCAATGGTTAAGGTGGGCTGGACTTTGGACTCCTATGGGTATGCAGGGACTTGAGACCGATGACGCGTTTGACCCCTCCCTCTGACTCATCCTGGTCAACTCCTACAATTGGCTTATTCAAGTAGAACTGTGTTTGTGCATCTATATGTTGAGAGAGTACTTGGCTGATTGGATCAGAAAGCCTCCTTCTCGTAATGCCTATGTCTAGCTTTACACTGAGTAGGAAACAGGTTCTCAAGATCGGACAACTTTTATGCCCCCAGATAGAAATAGCAAGTTCCAAATTTGGAGCTAGTTGGTTAGCTAGAGTTGGCATAGATTTTTTTTAATAGAAAATGGTAGATCATATCTAATCTGTTTGACAGGGAGTGTGGTGGAATGTGGCCTGGATTCCCAGGAGGGAGGGACTGCATTCCAGTGAGCAAAGAGACGGCAAAGTTGAGTTAATCTTCCTGGGAGGAAGAGAGCTAAGACAGCTGCTCCTTGGTGATTATCCAAGTGTATCTTTAATGATGCACACGGTACCCACGAGTTCTCCACTGGCCATCCACTCCATCTCAGCTCAGGATAAAATTGGGCATTTACTTTCAAGGTAAAAATGAAAGTGGGCAGGGTTTTCATCCCCAACAAATACACCGAGCTGATGGATCAAAGTGGATTCTGACTACTTTCTCCTGGCTTTGTGCTGCACTGTAGGAAAACAGTTGTTCAGCCTAAGGTCATATCAACTGCCAAGTGATATAATTCCTCTTATGAGAAGGATTATGAACTTAGTTGGGGAAAAAAAATCACTCTAACACGACGTTGCTAAGCAATGGGCGACTTGTCACGAAATACTCCAAGATAATATTTCTTACAAATGAAACGCGGCAGGCAGCATTTCAAAACACGCCTGGAGGGGTTTTAATAAGCACCAACTTATAATTGTGATGCTTTTGGCAAGGATCGGATTGGGTGGCATGAGAAAGCTTTCCACGAATGAGAGAAGAGGGCTTGAGCTGGCCGAAGGAGACGGAACACCCCAGTAGGTTTCCGATGAAGCTCAGAGGGGAAGGAGAAGATAAAGCATGCAGCTTGGGAGCAAAAAAGGACGGCTTGCTTGAAAAGTATCAAAGATCAGAAGTTACGATAAATGAGCTGAAGCTCTCGGCCTTGAAAATATTTCAAAACTGGGGCGTTCCCTCCTCAGTTGTGTGAGACACGAATTGAAAGCTGTTGGGGAAATGGATAGTTCCCTGAACACAAAGAAGTCACGTCTCATTTCTGGAGTGATTGGCATCTTCTCATCTGCATAGCCTTCTTCTTCAATCCCATCCTCCCTTTTTGAGGCAATTGGGGGTGCCCAGTTGGTAAGAGACTTCCTGGGAGAGGAAGAAATGGAAATGGCTCTTTCATGAACTTTCCCAATGCTAATTCTGGCACTCCAAATGTAATAGCCATGGATTTCTTCTTTAAACAAGGCTTAGGCTCTGACAGGGACACTGTGGCTCAGTGGGTTAGGACGCTGAGCTTGTCGATCAGAAGGTCGGCAGTTTGATGGGTCGAATCCCGAGTGCCGCGTAGCAGAGTGAGCGCCTGTTACTCGTCCCAGCTTCTGCCAACCTAGCAGTTCGAAAGAACGTAAAAATGCAAGTAGAAAAATAGGGACCACTACGGTGGGAAGGTAACAGCGTTCCGTGCGCCTTTGGCGTCTAGTCATGCTGGCCACATGACCACAGAGACGTCCTTGGACAAGCGCTGGCTCTTCGGCTTTGAAACGGAGATGAGAACCGGCCCCTAGAGTCGGAAACGACTAGCACGCATGTGCAGGGGAAACTTTTTACCTTTGGCTCCTACTTACTTGCTTTTTTTTTGTAAAAAAAAGTTTGATTTCTTAAAATTGAATGAAATGGGGCGCCCTTGGTGCTCGCTGAACCTTGCTGCTTTCTTTCAGCTGTTTCATTACCTTACTAGGTAACATTATCAGTGCTGAAAGGAGTGGGGTTCGCTCTCTGTTTATAAACAGTAGATTGCCCTGATGTAAGTTGGTGGAGGTGTGCGGTCTTTTCCTTGGTAGTTCTTTGATTGTGAGTATTGTTCCCTGCTTAATTGTTTGCCTGGACCCTGCTTACCCAGGTTGCTGGAGAGGATGTGTTCTGATCTATATGTGTCAATATCTCTGTCATGGTTCCGACAAATGGAACTCTTCAAAGAACCTTGAGGCATTGTTTACCTTAAAGAAACTTTTATTCGAGTAGCATAACATTGGCACTTACACAATCAAAGCCAAAAACTGAGTTCCCCTCCCCTGAGCATGTAGTATCAAAGCACAATTCCCTCCTCCAATTCACGGTCATAAATCACATTCCCCAATTTGTTTAAAGCACGGGCTTCCCCTCCAGCTCTCCAGCCCGCCAATTCCTTATCATCTCTTATTTCAACAACCTTGGTTCTCACACTAGGTTCAGTGTTATTATGTCTAGCTGGACTCTCGTGCACATTTCCACTACCCGCCACCCGCCCCCGCCTCCCAGAATCATCTAACTCAAAAAGCAAAAAGGAGAAAATGGCCGCATCTCCATCTGCTGTCAATGCAAAAACATCCGATGTTAGCAGCATTGACAATATCTGCAGTGTGTGCACAAAGAAGATAAACCACATTTACACACCGTTCAAGAGAGACGATAAAATGCTCCTCCTTCTCCTCCTCCTCCTCCTTCCTATTCCTCTTCTTCCTCTCCTTCCTTCCTTCCTTCCTTCCATCCATCTTGATAACAGATGATGCTCCCTCTTCTCCTCCTCCTCTTCATTGATATATCAGTCCCTGCTCTTTTTTCTCTCATTCCTTGTCTTCATCTGATAAGTGACAATATCAGTGTTCTGCAGGGACACAAACACACACACACACACACACACACACACACACACACACACACACCATAGGCAACTTCTTTCCTGAGTGCACCCTCAACATATTTTATTCTAACCATTTTCTCCCCGTCTTCTTATTTAGGGCATCTCAGATTATGTTTTATTTGCTTTTATTTGGAGTATGTTTTATGGTGCTTTTCAACGGCTGCGCCTTGCCTCCTGTTTTATTGGCAGAGTTGTATTTTAATTTGCTTTTCTTTAAAATGTGTGAGGCTGCCTTCTGGATGGTCATGGCAAGGTGAGAGATAAATACCGAAGTGAATCGATAAAAATAATATCCTATTGACTGAGGAATCGTACAGGTTGCAGATAGTGTGATGGAAACATAAAAAATGGGGCTGGAGAACTCAAGAGCTCCATTTAGCAGGAGGTGGAGCTTTAAGGGAGGAGCTACCTTGCTTCTTTATCAAGCTCCGCCCCCTACCACTATCCTAGTCTAGTGGCAAAGGCACCAGCTAGAAGTCAGGAAACAGTGAGTTCTAGTCCCGCCATAGGCATGAAAGGCAGCTGGTTGACTTTGGGCCAGGAGATGGTGAGTTCTAATCCCGCCTTAGGGACAAAAGCCAATTGGATGACTTTGGGCCAATCACCAGGAGATGTTGTGTTCTAATCCTGTCTTAGGCACAAAAGCCAATTGGGTGACTTTGGGCCAATCACCCGGAGACAGTAAATTCTAGTCCCACTTTAGGCACAATAGCCAATCGGTTGTCCTTGAATTGGTTGCACGCTCTCTCTCTCTCTCTCTCTCTGTCAGCTCAATCCACCTCACAAGATTGTTGTGGGGAAAATAGGAGGGGAAAGGTGTGTTGTCACCACCGTGAGTTATTTGTAAAAATGATAAAAGGCAGAATATGAATAGATAATAAATATATAATATACTGTGATTAAAATAAAGCCCATAAATCAATTCTGGGCTGCAATCGGTCCGCAGATCCAGTTTTCTCCATCCCTCGTTGAAAGAGTAAGAAAGAAATATTGTTTTTGATTTTGAAAACAAGAAACCAAAAAAAAAACAAAAACCCAAGACTATTTTTTATGACTTGTTTTTCAGTGAGCTTCCTAACAATCACACCTATTACATGTTAGGACTTCTTCGTTTCACAATAACAGAACTTTTGCGATGACCCACCTTCTCTCTCCCCCTGATGTATAATAACTGGGAGTGACAAGAAAGGTTAATATAATTCTATGCATAAAAGTACGGTCCTTCCTGTTTAATGCAATTCGGCAGGATTTCCATCCCCGGCTTCTCGTTTCCTACGAGGTGTTAGCACATTAAATAACCCTATTATAAATGAAAGATTCATAGCAGAAGAAAGGAAGAGAATAACATGTCAGTCTTATTAAGGAACGTCACCTGATGAGCTAATAACTCTTTATTATCCTCTCTCTTTAAGAGAACTGCTAGTTGGGCAGGAGCTGGAGAAAGTAACAGGAAGTCATCCCGTCATGCAGCACTTGGGTCTTTTTTTTTTTTTTTTTTTTTACATTTATATCCCGCCCTTCTCCGAAGACTCAGGGCGGCTTACAAGCTTAGCAGTAGCCTTCATTCTATGTATATGCCTGCTTGTTAGGGCTTTCACACACACCCCCCAAGCGGCATTATTACAAAGTCAGCTTATTGCCCCCAACAATCTGGGTCCTCATTTTACCCACCTCTGAAGGATGGAAGGCTGAGTCAACCTTGAGCCTGGTGGGATGCGAACCTGCACTAATTGCAGGCAGCTGGTGTTACTTAAGGAGGCATTAGTCCTCTGCTCCACCAAGGCTCAGTCTTGAACCTGGTGTCAAGCTTCCAATGGACGAACTCTTCAAAGAACTCTGAGGCATTGTTTACCTTAAAAGTCTTTATTAGAGCAATAGAATATCAGCAATACTTGGTTAAAGCCGAAATCTGGATTCCTCTCCCCTGAGCACAATAATATTAAAGCATAGTTCCCCTCCTTTAGTTAACCGTCATAAATCACATTCTCCAATTAGTTTGAAAGGTAAGTTTTCCCTCCTTAGCTTAACCCGCCAGTTCTTATTGCCTCTTATTACATGCAACCTTGAAAATGCTCTGCCGATATGTTATTATGTCTAACTAATCCCCCTCCCATCTTCATCTAACTTTAACTCTAAAAGTGATACACAAGTAGAAATATAGAACAGCTGCTTCTTCCATCTTCTGTCAAAGCAAGAACATCCGATGTTAGCAGCGTTGACACCTGGTTTCTCAGCTTTTCAGCTAACAAGCTCAGCATCTTTAAGCACTGAGCCATCACGCCCTAGCCCTGACTCCCTAGCAGTTCTGATAAGTGCTAGTAGATGAATAGGTACCACTTCAGTGGTAAGGTAACAGCATTCAGTTCGCCTCGGCATATAGTTATGCTGGCCAGACGACCACAGAAAGGGTCTTTGGACAACACTGGCTCTGTCAGCTACGAAACGGACATGACAGGAAAACCTTTTTTCACATTAAGATAATCTGGCAGACCTGAAAGTAAATTTCTCCCACCTCCTTTACAGCCTGAGAGACTAGGGAAGGTCCCTTCTGAGCCTCTTTCTCTACCTGTTATACAGCGATGGGCTATATTGTCTCTGATCTGATTGGTAATCTTGGCAGCATTACTTCTCCCTGTCTCTCAGGATATTACCCATCAACCACTACAGCCATCTCCTTTACAGGATGACCCTTTTGAGGGTCTTTCTCCACCCATTACGCAACTGTGGGCTAAGCCATCTCTTATCTGACTATTCCATAGGCAGCATGTCATTTCCCCATTTCCCAAAGTCTTTCTCACATACCATGACAGCTTTACAGCCTAAGTAACTAGGGAGGGTCCCTTCTGAGCATCCTTATCCACCTATTTTGCAGCTCTGGGCTGCGCTGTCTCTTATCTGACTCTTTCCTTGGCAGAATCGCTTCCCCCGTCTCACAAGGTCTGTGTCACATTCCCATTACAGCCGCCTCCTTTACAGGATGAGAAGCTATTGGGTGGGTCCCTTCTGAGCATCTTTCTCTACCTATTATGCAGCTCTGGGCTATGCCGTCTCTTATCTTATCATTCCCTAGAGAGCTTCTCTTCTGTTTGTCTCCCAAGGTCTTTCCCACATACCATGACACCTTTACAGCCCAAGAGAGTCTCTTCTGTCTTTCTCCACCCATTACGCAGCTGTGGGCTATGCTGCCTCTTCTGATCATTCCCTGGGCAGCATCTCTTCCTTCCGTCTCCCAAGCTCTTTCTCGGAGGCCTTTATCGCCATCTCCTTAATCGCCCGAGAAGTTAGTGAGGGTCCCTTTTGAGCATCTTTCTCCATCCATTATCCAGCTGTGGGATATCCTATCTCTTATTTGAACATGCCCTAAACCAGAATTCCCCAGCCTTTCCGGCTCTGTGGACCAGGGGGTGGGGGTTGAGGGGAGAGGGGATGGCTTGTTGCGCAGCTCCATTTGCATGAGCAGCATGCACACACACACACCCTGCACACCGATGGAGCACGCACTCGGCCGCTGCTCTTGCAAGTGGGGACACGCGAGCGTGCGCTCACCTGCCCTTTCTACGGCCTGGTTGCAAACCACGCCTGGCCCACAGGTTTGGGGAGCCCTGCCCCAAACAGCATCTCTCCACCGTTTCTCAAGGTCTTGCTCACACACCATCAGGGTCCTCTCCTTTACAGCCTGAGAAAGTAGGGAGGGTCCCTTCTTAAAATCTCGCTGGTCTCACTCTGCAGCCTTCTCTTATCTGACCCTTTGCCTAGTTTTCCTAGGCGGGTGGTTGTTGTTGTTGTTGTTTTGAAAATCTGCATTTTAAGGGTTGCTAAAACAACAACAACAACAACAAACACAGCTAGTTAGCTTTCTCCGCAGGTAAGGCCTTTAAGCGAGGCGTGCCTTTCTGGGCCGATGGCGGTGAGCGTCTGGTCCCGCAAGATCGCCGGGAGAGAATGCGCTTTCGCGCTCCCGTTGGGTAGCGACATCCCCAAGGCTGATGGTGACGAAGAGGATGGAAGGAAGGGCGACGCAACGAAGAGCAGCCCCGTCGCCTCGCTCCGTTCAGGGAAGGGAGCGCTCCCCAAAGTCGGAACAGGATCGGACGCATCCACGTCCCGTCCTCTGGAGCCAGGCAAGGACTGCGCCCCTCGGCCCTCTCCCTGTCGCAGCCTCCCTCTCGCAGAGCCCCCCACCCCAACTTCTACCCCCCTCCTCTCTCTCTCTCTCTCTCTCACACACACACACACACAAACACACAACCACAACCTCCCCAGAGGCACAACCCGCTCCCGGCCACGCGGAATCCTCCATCCCGGCTCGCTGCTGCTGCTGCTGCTGCGTCTTGACGCGCGGGAGGGAGCTCCGTGCCCGAGCCGGGAGCGCGCGCCTTCCCCCCCCCCCCCCGCCCCCCAGCGCCCCCCCCCCCCCCGGCCTCGGCCACGGCGACGCCTCCGCCCCTCCCGCTCCGCCCTCCTTCGCCAGGGCTTCTTGGCCGCCTCGGCCGAAAGGACTTCGCCGCCTCGGCTGCACTCCCTTCATTGCCCCGGCTGTTGCCGGGTGGTCGCTGCGCCTCTCCGGCTAGCTGTCGGAAGCCCGGAGCCAGCTGGGGGCTTCGGATCGCTCCCCCGCCCCGCCCCAACCCTCCGGCCGCGATCCAGAGCGAGCGAGCGGGCGGCGGTGGATCCCTCGCAGCTCCGAGGAACTCCCGCTTGGCGACGACGCTTCTCGGACGCTGCTGTTGCTGCCTGCCTGCCTGCCTGCCGGGCGCACCGGTTGCGCCGGAAAAGTTGGAACCGACGCCGTTGCGCCCCCCCCCCCCCGCCCCTCCACTCCTCCTCCCCCGGAGTCCTCGGATCTCAGAGGCTTGTTCTCCGGGCAGAGCATCGCCGCCCACCGCCCTCCTTCCCCTCCCGCACTCCACAGGCCTCCCGGCCGGGAAGCTTCTGCAACTGCGCCCCCGGACCCCGGTCCTCGCCTTCTGACCACCCTCGGCTTGACGACGCGGGTTGGAGAGAGGGGTGGGTGGGCTGCTTCTGCTGCTGCTGCTGCTGCTGCTGCCAGGGGAGCGGCTTCCCCCCCCCCCCCGGCGACAGTCCCCGCCGCCAGCCCGGGCAGCGCAGAAGCGCGGATGTCGCCCTCCGTCTCTTCCCCCTTGCGGATCGCCGGCGGCGCCCGGCGTCCTCCCCAGCCTTCCTCGGCGGCTCCGCGGCTGCAGGCGGCGGCGGCGGTGGCGGCGGCGGCGGCCGAAGACTAAAAGGGATGTTGGGGAACTGTTGGCCCCGGCCGTGTCTGCCCCCCCCGGGAGATGTTTCTGATGCTCGCTTTTTGCTTGGCGACGCGGCGGACTCTGGCCGCCCCCACCCCCACCGCCGAGGAGCTGGCGCGGGGAGTTGTAAGTGGAGCCCTGGGGGGCTCGTTTGTCTCTCTATGTTTGCGCGCGGGGGGGGGGGTGTCTGTCTTCTGCGCGAAGGGATTCCCCCCGGGGGGGGGGCGGCAGGGGAAGCGGCGAGGCACCGGTTCCTCCGATCAGGTGGTCGGGGCTAGGAGCCCACCCTCCTCCCCAGCCTTCTTGGCAGGGGCCGATGGGGCTAGGGATCCCGCTGGGGCTGGCGAGGTGTGTGTGGGGTGGGGGGTGGGGGAGGGAAGAGAGTTGGATGTAGGGGTCTTTTCCCCTTAGGAGGAGACCATCCGAAGCCAGCTGTTCCATTCCTCCGGTGGCTTCCAGCGGTCCGCAGATTAAGGAGAAGTCTCTCTCCTTCTGAGGTGGGGGTAAGGGGCGGGGTGGCTCTCTTCCAGAAGGGGGGAGGAGAGGGAGCAGGTTGGCAAAGCCGGAGGGAGGGCGAAAAATACAGGTTGCCCTGTGGTTGGGCATCTTACTTTGGAGGCACCTTTGCCTGGAGATCGATTCTAGGCGTCAGCTGCCTTCTTGCACCTCTCCTCCTCCTCCTGACTGAAGTTTTGGGGTTACCCCTGGTGAAAGGAAGTCTCCCTAAGTTCAGTGCCACTTATTCCCATTTCTCTGGGACTCAAAGGAAGCCCTGTGGAACGTCTGGAGAGAGAGGCTGGCTTCTGCTCTGCAGCTTGGAGGCCTCGTCTCCCCACTTGCCCTTCCCTTCCACTCCAAGCCAGCTTCAACTTTTCTCAGCCTTCCTGTGTTCTCCACCTCCTCCTCCTCCTCCTCCTCCTCCTCCTCCTCCTCCTCCTCCTTGGTGGGAAGGAGACGAAATCTTAATCCACCTTACATTCCCTGCCATTCTTTGAGTTGATACCGAGGGCTTCGCAACCCTTGGATATTCCTCAAGGGCGCTCTCTTGTGCACATAGAAGGAAATCGTGGTTTTCCTCTCTTCCTTGGCATCTAGAGTGAGAGACCTGTCTTGCCTCCAGCCCTCTTGTCTCGCCCGCCCTGCCCTGTTACCAAAACAACTGCAACCTTCTCCGGAGAACAAGATGCTCTGTGTGTGGAGGGGGGGGGGGAGAGAGGGATGCATCTCCCAAATTAGCTCACAAAATGGCTAAGCCGGCAGGAAAACGACACCTTGGCAGTTCCTGACTCCTGAACCGGGTTGTGGGATCCTGCTTGTTCTAACCCAACCACGTTTGAGTTTACAGTTGGAAGTGCTTTCTCTTGATTTGGGTGGGTGGGTAACAAATGGCGTTTGGGGACACGGCTTTCCTGTCCGGGCGGCTGGTTGAAATGGCCTTCGGTGGTCTGATGATGATCTTCCGTTCTGCAGAAATAGCAAGGTCTGTTCTCTCTAGTTTGAGGAGGGGCCCACTTTGATGATCTTCTCAGAAGCGTTGGGTTTGCTCACTGCTGGGATTTATGGATTCAATTGTATTCTCTAGACGGAGGGGTAAGACAGAGGTTGCTGAGGGTCAAAGCCTTCAAGGGGAAGGCTGATCTTTTAGTAGCTCTCGAGATACACACGCTGCACAGACTCTATAATGGCCAGGCTCCTCCACCTTACTACGTTACTCAAAATTTGGCAGGCCTCAGATGAGGAAAATGCAGCACTTTTCCCTCAGTTGACCAATTGTGCTCCAGTACGGACGTCTAGAGAATGATCGGTGTAAATTGAGATATTCTGAAAGTGGAACAAATAGCACATTTTGCTGGGCTCGGGAACATGAGTTTGATGCTGTCACTAAGGTCTGTCACAAAGGTTGTCCAAATGATTGGATTAATGGAAATGGTCGCAATTTTTTTCCTGTAGGCAACATCTCAGTTCCCAAATAAGACCATGTTCTAGAGCAGGGGTCTTCAAACCTGGCCCTTTTGATGACTTGTGGACTTCAATTCGCAGAATTCCTCAGCCAGGAACACATGCCTGGCTGAGGAATTCTGGGAGTTGAAGTCCACAAGTCATCAAAGGGCCAAGTTTGAAGACCCCTGTTCTAGAGGAAAGGAACCATATCAATGGGGTTGCTTATGGAATACCCAAAGTTTTGAGCTAGCCAGGTTGAGTCTCAGGTTAGTTAGTGGACTGGAATACTTAGAGGCGTGGATTGTAAGTGGGCCTCCAGAGGTTGCGAACCCATTTCCTAGCATTCTTCGGTGTTGGCCATCCTTTCTACTAGAGGTTGTTATTCCAGCAACATCTGGAAGACCTGTAGGTTCTCCAATCTTGGAGTAGATAGCACCAAACTGAGTAAATTGAGTTCATTATTTTAACTTTCAATCCTCGTGAGAACCCATATTGAATTCCACAGTTCCACTTAATTTAATACGAGTTGGTAGCATTTCCTAAGGGAAGACTGCTCTTAATATTCCCCGGAGGTATCAACTTCTGCAGCTGGTACTTTTATCTAGAGAAGAATTCACATTGGTATCATTAAGTGATTCTATTCCAGTGCTGTGCATTTACTTTGCTGTGGCCTCCTCCTCCTCCTCCTCATCTTCCTCCTCCTCCTGACGTAGAAAACTGTTGCTTTGATGCAAATCCAGATGGTTTAGCTTGTCTGTTATTACTCTGGATCACCATCTTACTATCTGTATCCTTCTTTTTTCTGAGCCCAAATTTTCGGGTGGGTTGCCCTGCAGAGCTATAGATGTACATTTCTTCATATATGTATGTATGTATGTATGTATGTATGTATGTATGTATGTATGTAT
>JAKJMR010029856.1:564-11420 GCA_024449315.1 Daboia siamensis
GGGAAGGAAGGAAAGAAGGAAGGAAGGGTGAAAGGGAGGGAGAAAGGAGATGCAGAGGGAAGGAAAGAAGGCAGGGAGAGAAGAAGAGAAGGAGATGGGGAAGGAAGGAAGGAAGAAAGGAAAGGAAAGGAAAGGAAGGAAGGAAGGAAGGAAGGAAGGAAGGGAGAAAGGGAGGGAGGGAGGAGATGTGGAGGGAAGGAAGGAAGGAAGGAAGGAAGGAAGGAAGGAAGGAAGGAAGGAAGGAAGGAAGGAAGGAAGGAAGGAGATGGGAATGAGAGGAAGGATTTTGCTCCTTACAGCGTGCCTCTTTGCCTGGGTGCCTGGGTGCCTGGGTGCCTCACCAAAACTGGAGCCAGTGCGAATCTCTCCACAGACAACTTTTCGCCTCCTCCGTTTGGGAAAGCTAAGCGGCTGAGCTCTGCAGAATTGGAGAAGGTCATCAATAGATAAGCACTTGCGGAATGTGACCGGCTCTTTTGCGAAAGGCAGCCAGATCAATTTCCTTCCCTGTTCCGATCAGCTCTCGCCCTACCAATAAAAACCTTTTGGATGATTTTTTTTTTTAAAAAAAGGCTTTGTTTTGGTGAAGTGAGCAATAAGGGATACTAATTGAGTTAGACGTCCCGGAAAATTATAAAAAGCCTCGTGTGAGTTGGCGGTGGGAAACTCCCGTATAAGGACTGTGTTCTTTCTCCCAAAGAGAGCCTGCTTGAAATGTGATCTTGTAGGGCAAACTGACAATCTGTGGTCCTTTGAATCGGATGAACTGTAAAAGGGAAGGGCGTCACCTTCCCAGAATCCCCCAGCCAGCCTACTGGGGACTTTTACGAGGGGAATTCTGGGAGATGCAGTCCACTCATTGCAAGGGCCCCAGATTGTTGATTAAAGTTGCCTTCAAGTTTGAGAGCTGTCAAGCCTAAACAAACCACGGGATTAGTTTCCTAGGGAAAACAATTTGGGGAGGGTTAGGGTTAGGGAGGGTGTAAACGTAGCCACTGGCTGGGGGGAGAAAAGCTACAGTGGTGCGTTACAGCTGTACAAAACAAGCAACGTTGCCTTTCGCATCGGTGGAAACTCGGAAGGGAGAAGGGAATGCAGTCTTTAATGTTGCAAACGTGTGCTGTGCACATCCGCAAATCGGGAAACACTAGTGGAATTTAAAGTTTGAATTTGAATTTTATTGAATTTAGATACCGCCCTTTCCCGTAGGACTCAGGGCGGTTCACAGGGTACTTAAAACATCGATACAAAAATTAAAAACAATTTAAAAAGATTAAATTAAATCCCTGAAAAAATATAAAAAAAGAATATTGGTTTAAAAAAATGGAGGAATATTGGTTAAAAAAATGTGCTTTATTTAGCCAGGACGAGAATCAACCGGTAATGCAGTCAACGGCGATGGCATTATTTTATCTTTAGTGGAATAATTTAAGGGATTGACCTACGAAAGGGTTTGTGCTTTGTAATGCAGATGATCCTCGAGTCCAAAATTGAGCCCAAACTTTCCGTTGCTAAGCAAGACCTTTGTTAAGTGAGGTTTTTTTGCCCCATTTACAGAGCTTTGTGGGCCCCGTTGTTAAGTGAATCTGGCTTCCCCATTGACTTTGCTTGTCAGAAGGTCACAAAAGGGGATCACGTGACCCCGGGACGCAGCGGCAGTCATAAGTATGAAACGGTTGCCAAGCATCTAAATTTTGGTGATGCCACCACAGTTGTAAGGGTGAAAAATGGTCCTAAGTTGGTTTCTTTCAGTGCCATTGTCACTTTGAACAATCACTAAGTGAACCGTTGTAAGTCAAGGACTACCTGGACTGTTTTGTCTCCTGGCTCCGTCCCACATACAGGCTCCTGCTGTTGGATCTACAAGTCTATACAATGTATAAAACAGTCTCTAAAAATAGTGTCTTTTTCAGTTAAATGAGCTTTCTATTATTGTGTGATAGGGACGCGGTGGCTCAGTGGGTTAGGATGCTGAGCTTGTCCATCAGAAGGTCGGCAGTTTGGCGGGTCGAATCCCGAGTGCCGCGTAGCAGAGTGAGCGCCTGTTACTCGTCCCAGCTTCTGCCAACCTAGCAGTTCGAAAGCACGTAAAAATGCAAGTAGAAAAATAGGCACCACTCCGGTGGGAAGGTAACAGCATTTCGTGCGCCTTTGGCGTCTAGTCATGCCGGCCACGTGACCACGGAGACGTCCTCGGACAAGCGCTGGCTCTTCGGCTTTGAAACGGAGATGAGCACCGGCCCCTAGAGTCGGAAACGACTAGCACGCATGTGCGGGGGAACCTTTACCTTTACTATTATTGTGTGAGTTTGGCTGCCCCTCACAATGTGGTGAGGCAGCAGTTCCCACTCCGCCGAAATGATACAGAAACACTTTTTTTTACAAAGCAAGCAGAGGAGAATAATACCTTGAATAATACAGCCATTACTGAGCTGCTGTTTTGTTTCCTTCTCTCTCACTCACTCACTCTCTCTCTCTCTCTCTCCCCCTCCCTCCCTCCCTCCCTCCCCCTTGGGACACAATAGGAATTCCTCCCGTTTCTTTAATAAATAATGCTGTTTGCTATCCTCGAGTATTTTCTTCCGACGAAGACACCCAAGTCTAATTTAAAGTCCAGCCTGCGATAGAAGCCCAAGGTTTGCAGCCAAGATTTAACACCAGAGAAATAAATTGGGCCAGGTTTCTTGGCCGGGAAGGGGAGAAAATAAATTTCATTTTGAGGGGTCCTTGGGGGCTCTCTGAGTTTGGTTGTTTTCTTACAGACGTTTCATTACCCAAACTAGGTAACATCGTCAGTGCTAGAAGGGAATGAGGTTTGCAAAGAGGAGGAGGAGGAGGAGGAGGAGGAGGAGGAGGAGGAGGAGGACGACGACGACGACGACGACTGTGGGGTCCTTGGTGCTCTCTGAGCTGGGTGATTTTCTTGCAGACCTTTCATGATCCAACTAGGTAACGTCATCAGTGCTAGAAGGGAATGGGTCTTGCTTTAGTATATAAAGAGAGAGTAAATCTCACTCCCTTCTAATACTGATGATATTACCTAGTTTGGGTAATGAAACTTCTGCAAGAAACCCACCAAGCTCACAGAACATCAAGGACCTCTCATTTCAAATCTGAGCTACAAATATTCTCCTTTATAAATCTCATTTTAATGGCTAAACCTGGGGGGGGGGGGGGTTGGGAGTGGGGGGTTAACTTCAAGGACACAGGAAGAGCTTTAAGGTGCCACGGCCAACCTTAAAATGCTGGACTTGATCCTTTTGCTATTTCCTAAGCCGCTTTTTTCAGTGCCGTTGTGACTTTGAACGGTCACTAAATGTAGGGTTGTAAGTCAAGGACTATCTTATTGCATCTGTGTGCTTAGGGATGTGCAAACAGAGAGGCCATGGGGCGAAGTGAACATCCACCTGTATCTTTGTTGATAGGGTTGGTAGGATTAAAACTAATCAAGGAGAGAGAAGCAACCTGGAACTAAGGAGCAATTTCCTGGCAGTGGGAACAATTAACCAGTGGAACAGCTTCCCTCCAGAAGTTGTGGGTGCTCCAACACTGGAAGTTTTTAAGAAGAGATTGGTTGTCCATTTGTCTGAAATGGTATAGGGTTTTCTGCTTGAGTAGGGGGTTGGACTAGAAAACCTCCAAGGTCCCTTCCAACTCCGTTATCCTTACAGTTACATTCTCTTTAGCGGATTTTTTTCCATTGGCGCTTCTAAATCTCTCCTGGCAAAAAAAAAAAAAGCACATTGCTTTCCCAAGCCCATTTTTGCAAAGTGCAACTTCCTTCTCGTCAGCCTCAGCAATCTGTTCTGCTGACTTTAGTGCCTGGCTCAGATTGGTCTTCAAGGGGCTGGCAAGCAGCGGAGAAGGAATCCATCCATTCTTCTCCCGGGTCGTCAGCAAATTCGCCCGTCTCAATGCGCACCTCCCGCAAAAGCATCTCCGGAGACTTTGCCACCTGCCCGGCTGACGAACAGCTGGTTTTCAAAAATAAATCTTTGAAGGGTCCACATCCCGATGGTCCTTAGGTTCTCTGCTGGGTGAAAAAGGGTTAGTGGAAGATTCTCTCGTTGGTTGAAAAATAATTTGGCAACGGAACACAGGCTGTTAGGCTGATACGACAGACTGAATGGACAGTTTGGCATGGCTGGGTTGTTATGTTGTTGTTGTTTTTTGAACCTTGGGGACATCCAGCAAATAAAGAGGAAAAAATCATAGACACGGTGTCATCATCCCCTACTTGGCTCCAAAGCCTCTTGGGGTGATCTCTGAACAGTTGCCCAAAGAGAGACCAGGGGAAGGAAAAATAACAAACTGTCATTCAAAAAAAAAAAAGAGAGAGAGAGATTCTACTTTTGTACTTTTACTTAGTAGTATCTAGCTGGATACCCTTGGATTCCTACGGATATAAACATATTACATGCTGAAATCAGCAGGGTAGCAGATCCCACTAGAAATGTGAGCTAGGTGGTAACAGTGATGCCGAAGGAAAGCTGAAGAGCAAAAAAAAACCTTTCCGAATTCTCTCGTTCTTTCAAGTCACATTAAAGGTGGATTTAGGAGTCTTTGGGACCGCTACCCCCACGGGAAGGCACACAAATGAAGGAAAGAGGGGATGAATTACTTATTGTTGGTGGCTTCCAGATCAAAGAACTAAGCGAATGTGGAGTTGGTAGGTTTAAAAAAGTGGAAAGGAATCAAGGGACCAAGTCAACATCCTTGAGGTTCCTTTCCTTCTCAACAGAAGCAAACAAAAAGGCTCTGTGTTCAACACCTAGAGAAGGTCCTCTGGCAAACCAGTTGACATTTAGACTAGACTAGACTAGACTAGACTAGACTAGACTAGACTAGAGTAGAATAGAATAGACTAGAATAGAATAGAATAGAATAGAATAGAATAGAATAGAATAGAATAGAATAGAATAGAATAGAATAGAATATGGAATGGAACAGAATAGAAAATGGAATGGAATGGAATGGAATGGAATGGAATGGAATGGAATGGAATGGAAGAGAAGAGAAGAGAAGAGAAGAGAAGAGAAGAGAAGAGAAGAGAAGAGAAAATATAGACTAGACTAGACTAGAATAGAATAGAATAGAATAGAATAGGATGTAGAGTAAGAATAGAATAGAATAGAATAGAATAGAATAGAATAGAATAGAATAGAGCTGGAAGGTACCTTGGAGGTCTTCTAGTCCAGCCCCCTGCTCAAGCAGGAGAACCTATACCATCTCAGACAAGTGAATGTTAGCCTCTTCTTAAAAACCTCCTGTGATGGAGCACCCATGATTTCTGGAGGCAAGCTGTTCCACTGGTTAATTGTTTCTCTTTAATTCCAGGTTGCTTCTCTCCTTGATTAGTTTCCATCCATCGTTTCTTGTCCTGCCCTCTGGTGCTTTGGAGAATAGCTTGACTCCCTCTTCTTTGTAGCAGCCCCTCAAATACTGGAATACTGCTATCATGTCACCCCTAGTCCTTCTCTTCATTAAGTCACTTTTTCAGTGCTGTGGTAACTCTGAATGGTCACTAAATGAACGGCTGTAACTCGTGAACTGCCTGTATACGCCTGGAAACTCAAGGTTGATGGCCACATCTCAGCTAAATTAAAGCATGTGGTTTCTTCTCCAGCCAGACGGAATGAGACCCCTTCCGGTTCTGTGATGCTGGGCCAAGACGATGGTATTGGCTATATAAAAAAAAAAATGGCATCGTTAGAATCTCAGCTTTTGCTTCAGAAGGGGATTGAAGTAAACAAGGCTTGAGCTGTAATGGAGAGAGATTTAGAAGTATTGCAACATTTCTGCATGAATGATCTGGTGGGTCACCAAGCTGTTCTGTTTAGTCCGCGCTGAGAGTCGTGGAATGCTTTATTCCTGTATCCATCCTAGTCACGTTTGGGGGATTTCGTTCCGCACAGCTCTTTTGCTTGGATTCATCTGTTAGCTTGAAGAGCGATTTAGCCACATTTGGTCAGTGTTGCACACCCTGCTAAGCTTTATTCATGGTTTACATCTCACCGCAATTGGGTTTATCATGGCAAAGTCTGCTAAAGCCAAAGATATCACATTCCGGCTTAACGTCTACTTTCAGATCAAGAGCATATTTCTCGGCCTGAATCCCCATGCCAGGTGGACTCATAAATCTGACCAAAGAAAGGAAAGAAGCAAGCTTTATTTTGCTGTGATTTGTTGGACAAGATTTCCTCCACTGTTTGTGTTCGGTGTTGATAGCCAAGTGTGCGCTTTTGTTCTTGTGAAAGAGTGATTCAAACCTTTCTTCACCCTGGGATGGTAATCCATTTCACCAGAAAACCTAACTTAAAAATCCGGGCTTTGTCAAGGGATAATAGGTTTGTAGCTACATCTGGATTTTAAAAAAAAATATTTCCATGTCTTTGTTCCCATTGCAGCAAATTAGATTACAGAATGAGGGTTGCCAAGATCACATGAAATGTTAGTAATGCTTCATGATGCCTTGGTATAAAACCACACTTGGAATACTGCATCCAATTTTGGTCACCCTGATATAAAAAAGATGTTGAGACTCTGGCAAGAGCGCAGAGAAGAGCAACAAAGATGATCAGGGGACTGGAGGCTAAAACATATAAAGAACGGCGGCTGGAATTGGGTATGTCTAGTTTAATGAAAAAGAAGGACCAGGGCAGTGGTGGGATTCAGCTGGTTTGCACCAGTTCGGCAGAACCGGTAGCTAATTTTTTGTTGCCCAGGAAGAACTTCCCGAGTGGACTTCCCGAAGCAGCATCCACACAGAGAACCGGTTGTTCACCTATTTGAATCCCACCACTGTACCAGGGGTGACATAGCAGCCTTCCAATATCTCAGGGGCTGCCACAAAGAAGAGGGAGTCAAGCTGTTCTCCTGAAGGCAGGACAAGAAGCAACGGATGGAAACTAACCAAGGAGAGAAGCAACCTAGAACTAAAGAGAAACTTCCTAGCAGTGAGAACAATTAACCAGAGGAACGACTTGCTCCAACACTAGAAGTTTTTAAGAAGAGATTGGACAACCATTTGGTATAGGGTCTCCTGCTTGAGAGGGGGGGGGGATTGAACTAGAAAACCTCAAAGGTCCCTTCCAACTATTATTCTATTCTAAGGCCAGTGGAGAGAAATTATGGTGGCTGGGATAACAATTTAACATTATATCTATGCCACCTAGTTGCACCTCCATTATGTCACAGCCTTCTAAACTGATGCAACTCTGGACCATTTGCTCTGTGTCATCATTTTTTTTTGCCACTGATGGCAAAGCAAACACTAGAACCATATAAATATTGTTAGTTGAGCAGATCTGACTGGAGATTTTTGTGATTTTTTTTTTGTGATTTGTGTATGTGTTTTAAAGAAAGCACTGGAGGCGTGTTCTCGTGATGGACCAATTCAGGACCAATTCCACCTCATGTCTCTGCCATGATCTTTCTTGTTGACTTGGAGACCTGAAATGTCACCCTCTCCAGAAATGGGACTTGCGAGTCCAAATTGTTGGCCAAGTGGATGGTAGGTTTTCGTATTTTCAGGATTGGCTTGGACTGGGATGACCTTGCAACAGATGTCATTTATCAGCCTCACAGGCTTCTTATTGTTCTGTGGATCAAACGGAAGAGGATAAACAAGGATTCTGGTCTGTGGTTGATGGGAAAGAGACAGATGTCACCCATTTTGCATCTCTGGTCTCTGTTTGTGTGAATTCTGTTGCATATCCAATCGAACTCTGTTCCAGAACAGGTGGCAGCTAGTCTTCCAAGAATCTGATGGTTGAAAAATATTTCAGTTGCTACATCGAGCTGATTCCAATATCATCCTTTGTGTTGCTCTATGGTCAAATGGCTCCCTTGAAAATTCAGCACTTTGATTGCTTGGACAGCTCCTTAGTTTCAAACATTTCCCATGTTGGGTGTTAGGAATATGGCATCAAAGATCTGTATAGCATTGCTCAACTTTGGTGGCTTTCCGAAGGGTAGACCAACACCCAGGGAATTCTGGGTTTTGAAGTTCACGCTTCTAAAGGTGGAGAGACGCTGATGTAGCATTGCTGCATCTTCTAGAATTCTTGTCTGCATCTCTAATCAGCCAGAGAAGACCAGAGGTTTTGTCAGCCTGAGGAACTGGGCTTGGCAAATCAATTCTCCTTTAGATCAACTTTCTGAAAGAATCTGTTCCAATCCAGGCAGTTCAAATGAATATAAAGGTTTCTAATGCAAGCTTAAGGGATGCAGTGGCTCAGTGGGTTAGGCTCAGTGGGTTAGGACGCTGAGCTTGTCGATCAGAAGGTCGGAAGTTTGGCTGGTCGAATCCCAAGTGCCGTGTAGCAGAGTGAGTGCCTGTTACTCGGTCTAGCTTCCGCCAACCTAGCAGTTCGAAAGCACGTAAAAATGCAAGTAAAAAAATAGGGACCACTATGGTGGGAAGGGTTAGGGTTAGGGTTAGGGTTAGGGTTAGGGTTCTGTGGGCCTTTGGCGTCTAGTCATGCCGGCCACATGACCATGGAGACGTCCTCGGACAAGCGCTGGCTCTTCGGCTTTGAAACGGAGATGAGCACCGGCCCCTAGAGTCGGAAACGACTAGTACACGTGTGGGGGAACCTTTACCTTTACCTTTACATGCCGGCCACATGACCACGGAGACGTCCTTGGACATGCGCTGGCTCTTCGGCTTTGAAACAGAGATGAGCACCGGCCCCTAGAGTCGGAAACGACTAGCACGCGTGTGCGGGGGAACCTTTACCTTTACCTTTTAATGCAAGCTTAAGCTCTCTACAAGAATGTGAACTATTAACGGTCAAAGCAAATTGTTGACAGAATTCGAGGTGAACTTAGATCTCTTGTGGGCGTGAAGAGTTTGAGACTAATGAAGTATTTGACCCTCCCCTTAAGGCTCAGCCTGGTCAATCAATCAATCAGAATAGAGCTGGACGGGACCTTGGAGGTCTTCTAGTCCAACCCCCTGCTTAAGCAGGAGGCCCTTTACCATTTCAGACAAGCGGCTATCCAGTCTCTTCTTAAAAGCCTCCAGAGTTGGAGCACCTACAGCTTCTGGTGGCAAGCTGTTCCACTGGTTAACTGTCCTCACTGTCAGGAAGCTTCTCCTTAATTCCAGGTTGCTTCTCTCCTTGATTAGTTTCCATCCGTTGTTTCTTGTCTTGCCTTCTGGTGGTGCTTTGGAAAGTAAGTTGACCCCCTCCTCTTCTTTGTGGCAACCTCTCAAAGACTGAAAGACTGCTATCGTGTCCCTCCCCCTTTTTTTTCTTCTTCTTCTCAAGAGTAGCCCAACTCAAATCCTACCATTCTTCATGGTCATCTCCTACAGAACCCTTTTCTCAATGACTAGTCCAGGGATAGGCAACCTTGGCTCTTTTATGACTTGTGGACTTCAACTCCCAGAATGCCTGAGCCAGCGTGGGGGAAACCTTGGCCCCTTCATGACTTGTGGACTTCATGGCTGGCTCAGGAATTCTGGGAGTTGAAGTCCATGAGTCATAAAAGAGCCAAGGTTGCCTACCCCTGGACTAGGAGCAGGCAGGATGATGCTGATGAACTGCTGCTGGGATGTTGCTGATGAGGTTTCTCCAGGACCAACCAGCATGGCTTCCTAAGCACAGATTGCAAGTCGGTAGGCAGTCTTTCTCTTTCCCTTTTCAGATTCTTCGGTGAAAAGGAGACTCAGAATCTGCCGGGGAGGGGATGGTGGTGATGGTGGCAGTATTAGGATTTCAATGAGTGTCTGGAGGCCCCCACAGCAATTACTTGCAATGTTCCCTAGATAGCACATTGGTGCTCTGGAGCATTTCTACATTAATGCCACTGATCATTCAGCCTTCATTGAAATGCCAATAAGGGAATCCCAAGACAATAGTATCGGAGGATCATTGGCAGAGCCCCAAGGCTACAACTCAGACTAGTGTGATACAGAAATACAATAAGGGAATCCCAAGACAATAGTATCGGAGGATCATTGGCAGAGCCCCAAGGCTACAACTCAGACTAGTGTGATACAGAAATACAATTTGTACGGAGAATTGGAGAAGGGATTGTAGAAAGGCAGAGAGAGGAACTGGACTGTCAGGTCCCTATAGATCCCTGTTGGGATGCTGCCGTTCTGACAGGAGGGGGGACCTTTGGGGTTCTCCTGCGATGTGCTCAGCTTTGCTTTGTTCACCTGAAATGGTATAGGTTCTCCTGCTTGAAAAGGGGGCTGGACTAGAAGACCTCCAAGGTCCCTTCCTATTCTATTCTATTCTATTCTATTCTATTCTATTCTATTCTATTCTATTCCATATTTTCTTTATTCTATTCTATTCTATTCTATTCTATTCTTTACATTCTATTCTATTCTATTCTATGCTATATTTTCTTCTATTCTATTCTATTCTGTTCTGTTCTATTCCATTCCATTCTATTCTTACTCTACATTCTATTCTATTCTATTCTATTCTATTCTATTCTATTCTATTCTATTCTATATTTTCTTCTATTCTATTCTATTCTATTCCATTCCATTCTATTCTTACTCTACATTCTATTCTATTCTATTCTATTCTATTCTATTCTATTCTATTCTATATTTTCTTCTATTCTATTCTATTCTATTCTATTCCATTCCATTCCATTCCATTCCATTCCATTCTATTCTTACTCTACATTCTATTCTGTTCTGTTCTGTTCTGTTCTGTTCTATTCTATTCTATTCTATTCTATTCCATTCTATTCGTACTCTACATTCTATTCTATTCTATTCTATCCTATTTTATCCTATTCTATTCCATTCCATTCCATTCCATTCTATTCTTACTCTACATTCTATTCTATTCTATTCTATTCTATTCTATTCTATTCTATTCTAT
>JAKJMR010029858.1:564-11424 GCA_024449315.1 Daboia siamensis
GGGAAGGAAGGAAAGAAGGAAGGAAGGGTGAAAGGGAGGGAGAAAGGAGATGCAGAGGGAAGGAAAGAAGGCAGGGAGAGAAGAAGAGAAGGAGATGGGGAAGGAAGGAAGGAAGAAAGGAAAGGAAAGGAAAGGAAGGAAGGAAGGAAGGAAGGAAGGAAGGGAGAAAGGGAGGGAGGGAGGAGATGTGGAGGGAAGGAAGGAAGGAAGGAAGGAAGGAAGGAAGGAAGGAAGGAAGGAAGGAAGGAAGGAAGGAAGGAAGGAGATGGGAATGAGAGGAAGGATTTTGCTCCTTACAGCGTGCCTCTTTGCCTGGGTGCCTGGGTGCCTGGGTGCCTCACCAAAACTGGAGCCAGTGCGAATCTCTCCACAGACAACTTTTCGCCTCCTCCGTTTGGGAAAGCTAAGCGGCTGAGCTCTGCAGAATTGGAGAAGGTCATCAATAGATAAGCACTTGCGGAATGTGACCGGCTCTTTTGCGAAAGGCAGCCAGATCAATTTCCTTCCCTGTTCCGATCAGCTCTCGCCCTACCAATAAAAACCTTTTGGATGATTTTTTTTTTAAAAAAAAAGGCTTTGTTTTGGTGAAGTGAGCAATAAGGGATACTAATTGAGTTAGACGTCCCGGAAAATTATAAAAAGCCTCGTGTGAGTTGGCGGTGGGAAACTCCCGTATAAGGACTGTGTTCTTTCTCCCAAAGAGAGCCTGCTTGAAATGTGATCTTGTAGGGCAAACTGACAATCTGTGGTCCTTTGAATCGGATGAACTGTAAAAGGGAAGGGCCTCACCTTCCCAGAATCCCCCAGCCAGCCTACTGGGGACTTTTACGAGGGGAATTCTGGGAGATGCAGTCCACTCATTGCAAGGGCCCCAGATTGTTGATTAAAGTTGCCTTCAAGTTTGAGAACTGTCAAGCCTAAACAAACCACGGGATGGTTTTGCAGTTTCCTAGGGAAAACAATTTGGGGAGGGTTAGGGTTAGGGAGGGTGTAAACGTAGCCGCTGGCTGGGGGGAGAAAAGCTACAGTGGTGCGTTACAGCTGTACAAAACAAGCAACGTTGCCTTTCGCATCGGTGGAAACTCGGAAGGGAGAAGGGAATGCAGTCTTTAATGTTGCAAACGTGTGCTGTGCACATCCGCAAATCGGGAAACACTAGTGGAATTTAAAGTTTGAATTTGAATTTTATTGAATTTAGATACCGCCCTTTCCCGTAGGACTCAGGGCGGTTCACAGGGTACTTAAAACATCGATACAAAAATTAAAAACAATTTAAAAAGATTAAATTAAATCCCTGAAAAAATATAAAAAAAGAATATTGGTTTAAAAAAATGAATATTGGTTAAAAAAATGTGCTTTATTTAGCCAGGACGAGAATCAACCGGTAATGCAGTCAACGGTGATGGCGTTATTTTATCTTTAGTGGAATAATTTAAGGGATTGACCTACGAAAGGGTTTGTGCTTTGTAATGCAGATGGTCCTCGAGTCCAAAATTGAGCCCAAACTTTCCGTTGCTAAGCAAGACCTTTGTTAAGTGAGGTTTTTTTGCCCCATTTACAGAGCTTTGTGGGCCCCGTTGTTAAGTGAATCTGGCTTCCCCATTGACTTTGCTTGTCAGAAGGTCACAAAAGGGGATCACGTGACCCCGGGACGCAGCGGCAGTCATAAGTATGAAACGGTTGCCAAGCATCTAAATTTTGGTGATGCCACCACAGTTGTAAGGGTGAAAAATGGTCCTAAGTTGGTTTCTTTCAGTGCCATTGTCACTTTGAACAATCACTAAGTGAACCGTTGTAAGTCAAGGACTACCTGGACTGTTTTGTCTCCTGGCTCCGTCCCACATACAGGCTCCTGCTGTTGGATCTACAAGTCTATACAATGTATAAAACAGTCTCTAAAAATAGTGTCTTTTTCAGTTAAATGAGCTTTCTATTATTGTGTGATAGGGACGCGGTGGCTCAGTGGGTTAGGATGCTGAGCTTGTCCATCAGAAGGTCGGCAGTTTGGCGGGTCGAATCCCGAGTGCCGCGTAGCAGAGTGAGCGCCTGTTACTCGTCCCAGCTTCTGCCAACCTAGCAGTTCGAAAGCACGTAAAAATGCAAGTAGAAAAATAGGCACCACTCCGGTGGGAAGGTAACAGCGTTCCGTGCGCCTTTGGCGTCTAGTCATGCCGGCCACATGACCACGGAGACGTCCTCGGACAAGCGCTGGCTCTTCGGCTTTGAAACGGAGATGAGCACCGGCCCCTAGAGTCGGAAACGACTAGCACGCATGTGCGGGGGAACCTTTACCTTTACTATTATTGTGTGAGTTTGGCTGCCCCTCACAATGTGGTGAGGCAGCAGTTCCCACTCCGCCGAAATGATACAGAAACACTTTTTTTTACAAAGCAAGCAGAGGAGAATAATACCTTGAATAATACAGCCATTACTGAGCTGCTGTTTTGTTTCCTTCTCTCTCACTCACTCACTCTCTCTCTCTCTCTCTCCCCCTCCCTCCCTCCCTCCCTCCCCCTTGGGACACAATAGGAATTCCTCCCGTTTCTTTAATAAATAATGCTGTTTGCTATCCTCGAGTATTTTCTTCCGACGAAGACACCCAAGTCTAATTTAAAGTCCAGCCTGCGATAGAAGCCCAAGGTTTGCAGCCAAGATTTAACACCAGAGAAATAAATTGGGCCAGGTTTCTTGGCCGGGAAGGGGAGAAAATAAATTTCATTTTGAGGGGTCCTTGGGGGCTCTCTGAGTTTGGTTGTTTTCTTACAGACGTTTCATTACCCAAACTAGGTAACATCGTCAGTGCTAGAAGGGAATGAGGTTTGCAAAGAGGAGGAGGAGGAGGAGGAGGAGGAGGAGGAGGAGGAGGAGGACGACGACGACGACGACGACTGTGGGGTCCTTGGTGCTCTCTGAGCTGGGTGATTTTCTTGCAGACCTTTCATGATCCAACTAGGTAACGTCATCAGTGCTAGAAGGGAATGGGTCTTGCTTTAGTATATAAAGAGAGAGTAAATCTCACTCCCTTCTAATACTGATGATATTACCTAGTTTGGGTAATGAAACTTCTGCAAGAAACCCACCAAGCTCACAGAACATCAAGGACCTCTCATTTCAAATCTGAGCTACAAATATTCTCCTTTATAAATCTCATTTTAATGGCTAAACCTGGGGGGGGGGGGGGTTGGGAGTGGGGGGTTAACTTCAAGGACACAGGAAGAGCTTTAAGGTGCCACGGCCAACCTTAAAATGCTGGACTTGATCCTTTTGCTATTTCCTAAGCCGCTTTTTTCAGTGCCGTTGTGACTTTGAACGGTCACTAAATGTAGGATTGTAAGTCAAGGACTATCTTATTGCATCTGTGTGCTTAGGGATGTGCAAACAGAGAGGCCATGGGGCGAAGTGAACATCCACCTGTATCTTTGTTGATAGGGTTGGTAGGATTAAAACTAATCAAGGAGAGAGAAGCAACCTGGAACTAAGGAGCAATTTCCTGGCAGTGGGAACAATTAACCAGTGGAACAGCTTCCCTCCAGAAGTTGTGGGTGCTCCAACACTGGAAGTTTTTAAGAAGAGATTGGTTGTCCATTTGTCTGAAATGGTATAGGGTTTTCTGCTTGAGTAGGGGGTTGGACTAGAAAACCTCCAAGGTCCCTTCCAACTCCGTTATCCTTACAGTTACATTCTCTTTAGCGGATTTTTTTCCATTGGCGCTTCTAAATCTCTCCTGGCAAAAAAAAAAAAAGCACATTGCTTTCCCAAGCCCATTTTTGCAAAGTGCAACTTCCTTCTCGTCAGCCTCAGCAATCTGTTCTGCTGACTTTAGTGCCTGGCTCAGATTGGTCTTCAAGGGGCTGGCAAGCAGCGGAGAAGGAATCCATCCATTCTTCTCCCGGGTCGTCAGCAAATTCGCCCGTCTCAATGCGCACCTCCCGCAAAAGCATCTCCGGAGACTTTGCCACCTGCCCGGCTGACGAACAGCTGGTTTTCAAAAATAAATCTTTGAAGGGTCCACATCCCGATGGTCCTTAGGTTCTCTGCTGGGTGAAAAAGGGTTAGTGGAAGATTCTCTCGTTGGTTGAAAAATAATTTGGCAACGGAACACAAGCTGTTAGGCTGATACGACAGACTGAATGGACAGTTTGGCATGGCTGGGTTGTTATGTTGTTGTTGTTTTTTGAACCTTGGGGACATCCAGCAAATAAAGAGGAAAAAATCATAGACACGGTGTCATCATCCCCTACTTGGCTCCAAAGCCTCTTGGGGTGATCTCTGAACAGTTGCCCAAAGAGAGACCAGGGGAAGGAAAAATAACAAACTGTCATTCAAAAAAAAAAAAAGAGAGAGAGAGATTCTACTTTTGTACTTTTACTTAGTAGTATCTAGCTGGATACCCTTGGATTCCTACGGATATAAACATATTACATGCTGAAATCAGCAGGGTAGCAGATCCCACTAGAAATGTGAGCTAGGTGGTAACAGTGATGCCGAAGGAAAGCTGAAGAGCAAAAAAAAACCTTTACGAATTCTCTCGTTCTTTCAAGTCACATTAAAGGTGGATTTAGGAGTCTTTGGGACCGCTACCCCCACGGGAAGGCACACAAATGAAGGAAAGAGGGGATGAATTACTTATTGTTGGTGGCTTCCAGATCAAAGAACTGAGCGAATGTGGAGTTGGTAGGTTTAAAAAAGTGGAAAGGAATCAAGGGACCAAGTCAACATCCTTGAGGTTCCTTTCCTTCTCAACAGAAGCAAACAAAAAGGCTCTGTGTTCAACACCTAGAGAAGGTCCTCTGGCAAACCAGTTGACATTTAGACTAGACTAGACTAGACTAGACTAGACTAGACTAGACTAGAGTAGAATAGAATAGACTAGAATAGAATAGAATAGAATAGAATAGAATAGAATAGAATAGAATAGAATAGAATAGAATAGAATAGAATATGGAATGGAACAGAATAGAAAATGGAATGGAATGGAATGGAATGGAATGGAATGGAATGGAATGGAATGGAAGAGAAGAGAAGAGAAGAGAAGAGAAGAGAAGAGAAGAGAAGAGAAGAGAAAATATAGACTAGACTAGACTAGAATAGAATAGAATAGAATAGAATAGGATGTAGAGTAAGAATAGAATAGAATAGAATAGAATAGAATAGAATAGAATAGAATAGAGCTGGAAGGTACCTTGGAGGTCTTCTAGTCCAGCCCCCTGCTCAAGCAGGAGAACCTATACCATCTCAGACAAGTGAATGTTAGCCTCTTCTTAAAAACCTCCTGTGATGGAGCACCCATGATTTCTGGAGGCAAGCTGTTCCACTGGTTAATTGTTTCTCTTTAATTCCAGGTTGCTTCTCTCCTTGATTAGTTTCCATCCATCGTTTCTTGTCCTGCCCTCTGGTGCTTTGGAGAATAGCTTGACTCCCTCTTCTTTGTAGCAGCCCCTCAAATACTGGAATACTGCTATCATGTCACCCCTAGTCCTTCTCTTCATTAAGTCACTTTTTCAGTGCTGTGGTAACTTTGAATGGTCACTAAATGAACGGCTGTAACTCGTGAACTGCCTGTATACGCCTGGAAACTCAAGGTTGATGGCCACATCTCAGCTAAATTAAAGCATGTGGTTTCTTCTCCAGCCAGACGGAATGAGACCCCTTCCGGTTCTGTGATGCTGGGCCAAGACGATGGTATTGGCTATATAAAAAAAAAATGGCATCGTTAGAATCTCAGCTTTTGCTTCAGAAGGGGATTGAAGTAAACAAGGCTTGAGCTGTAATGGAGAGAGATTTAGAAGTATTGCAACATTTCTGCATGAATGATCTGGTGGGTCACCAAGCTGTTCTGTTTAGTCCGCGCTGAGAGTCGTGGAATGCTTTATTCCTGTATCCATCCTAGTCACGTTTGGGGGATTTCGTTCCGCACAGCTCTTTTGCTTGGATTCATCTGTTAGCTTGAAGAGCGATTTAGCCACATTTGGTCAGTGTTGCACACCCTGCTAAGCTTTATTCATGGTTTACATCTCACCGCAATTGGGTTTATCATGGCAAAGTCTGCTAAAGCCAAAGATATCACATTCCGGCTTAACGTCTACTTTCAGATCAAGAGCATATTTCTCGGCCTGAATCCCCATGCCAGGTGGACTCATAAATCTGACCAAAGAAAGGAAAGAAGCAAGCTTTATTTTGCTGTGATTTGTTGGACAAGATTTCCTCCACTGTTTGTGTTCGGTGTTGATAGCCAAGTGTGCGCTTTTGTTCTTGTGAAAGAGTGATTCAAACCTTTCTTCACCCTGGGATGGTAATCCATTTCACCAGAAAACCTAACTTAAAAATCCGGGCTTTGTCAAGGGATAATAGGTTTGTAGCTACATCTGGATTTTAAAAAAAAATATTTCCATGTCTTTGTTCCCATTGCAGCAAATTAGATTACAGAATGAGGGTTGCCAAGATCACATGAAATGTTAGTAATGCTTCATGATGCCTTGGTATAAAACCACACTTGGAATACTGCATCCAATTTTGGTCACCCTGATATAAAAAAGATGTTGAGACTCTGGCAAGAGCGCAGAGAAGAGCAACAAAGATGATCAGGGGACTGGAGGCTAAAACATATAAAGAACGGCGGCTGGAATTGGGTATGTCTAGTTTAATGAAAAAGAAGGACCAGGGCAGTGGTGGGATTCAGCTGGTTTGCACCAGTTCGGCAGAACCGGTAGCTAATTTTTTGTTGCCCAGGAAGAACTTCCCGAGTGGACTTCCCGAAGCAGCATCCACACAGAGAACCGGTTGTTCACCTATTTGAATCCCACCACTGTACCAGGGGTGACATAGCAGCCTTCCAATATCTCAGGGGCTGCCACAAAGAAGAGGGAGTCAAGCTGTTCTCCTGAAGGCAGGACAAGAAGCAACGGATGGAAACTAACCAAGGAGAGAAGCAACCTAGAACTAAAGAGAAACTTCCTAGCAGTGAGAACAATTAACCAGAGGAACGACTTGCTCCAACACTAGAAGTTTTTAAGAAGAGATTGGACAACCATTTGGTATAGGGTCTCCTGCTTGACAGGGGGGGGGGATTGAACTAGAAAACCTCAAAGGTCCCTTCCAACTATTATTCTATTCTAAGGCCAGTGGAGAGAAATTATGGTGGCTGGGATAACAATTTAACATTATATCTATGCCACCTAGTTGCACCTCCATTATGTCACAGCCTTCTAAACTGATGCAACTCTGGACCATTTGCTCTGTGTCATCATTTTTTTTTGCCACTGATGGCAAAGCAAACACTAGAACCATATAAATATTGTTAGTTGAGCAGATCTGACTGGAGATTTTTGTGATTTTTTTTTTGTGATTTGTGTATGTGTTTTAAAGAAAGCACTGGAGGCGTGTTCTCGTGATGGACCAATTCAGGACCAATTCCACCTCATGCCTCTGCCATGATCTTTCTTGTTGACTTGGAGACCTGAAATGTCACCCTCTCCAGAAATGGGACTTGCGAGTCCAAATTGTTGGCCAAGTGGATGGTAGGTTTTCGTATTTTCAGGATTGGCTTGGACTGGGATGACCTTGCAACAGATGTCATTTATCAGCCTCACAGGCTTCTTATTGTTCTGTGGATCAAACGGAAGAGGATAAACAAGGATTCTGGTCTGTGGTTGATGGGAAAGAGACAGATGTCACCCATTTTGCATCTCTGGTCTCTGTTTGTGTGAATTCTGTTGCATATCCAATCGAACTCTGTTCCAGAACAGGTGGCAGCTAGTCTTCCAAGAATCTGATGGTTGAAAAATATTTCAGTTGCTACATCGAGCTGATTCCAATATCATCCTTTGTGTTGCTCTATGGTCAAATGGCTCCCTTGAAAATTCAGCACTTTGATTGCTTGGACAGCTCCTTAGTTTCAAACATTTCCCATGTTGGGTGTTAGGAATATGGCATCAAAGATCTGTATAGCATTGCTCAACTTTGGTGGCTTTCCGAAGGGTAGACCAACACCCAGGGAATTCTGGGTTTTGAAGTTCACGCTTCTAAAGGTGGAGAGACGCTGATGTAGCATTGCTGCATCTTCTAGAATTCTTGTCTGCATCTCTAATCAGCCAGAGAAGACCAGAGGTTTTGTCAGCCTGAGGAACTGGGCTTGGCAAATCAATTCTCCTTTAGATCAACTTTCTGAAAGAATCTGTTCCAATCCAGGCAGTTCAAATGAATATAAAGGTTTCTAATGCAAGCTTAAGGGATGCAGTGGCTCAGTGGGTTAGGCTCAGTGGGTTAGGACGCTGAGCTTGTCGATCAGAAGGTCGGAAGTTTGGCTGGTCGAATCCCAAGTGCCGTGTAGCAGAGTGAGTGCCTGTTACTCGGTCTAGCTTCCGCCAACCTAGCAGTTCGAAAGCACGTAAAAATGCAAGTAAAAAAATAGGGACCACTATGGTGGGAAGGGTTAGGGTTAGGGTTAGGGTTAGGGTTAGGGTTCTGTGGGCCTTTGGCGTCTAGTCATGCCGGCCACATGACCATGGAGACGTCCTCGGACAAGCGCTGGCTCTTCGGCTTTGAAACGGAGATGAGCACCGGCCCCTAGAGTCGGAAACGACTAGTACACGTGTGGGGGAACCTTTACCTTTACCTTTACATGCCGGCCACATGACCACGGAGACGTCCTTGGACATGCGCTGGCTCTTCGGCTTTGAAACAGAGATGAGCACCGGCCCCTAGAGTCGGAAACGACTAGCACGCGTGTGCGGGGGAACCTTTACCTTTACCTTTTAATGCAAGCTTAAGCTCTCTACAAGAATGTGAACTATTAACGGTCAAAGCAAATTGTTGACAGAATTCGAGGTGAACTTAGATCTCTTGTGGGCGTGAAGAGTTTGAGACTAATGAAGTATTTGACCCTCCCCTTAAGGCTCAGCCTGGTCAATCAATCAATCAGAATAGAGCTGGACGGGACCTTGGAGGTCTTCTAGTCCAACCCCCTGCTTAAGCAGGAGGCCCTTTACCATTTCAGACAAGCGGCTATCCAGTCTCTTCTTAAAAGCCTCCAGAGTTGGAGCACCTACAGCTTCTGGTGGCAAGCTGTTCCACTGGTTAACTGTCCTCACTGTCAGGAAGCTTCTCCTTAATTCCAGGTTGCTTCTCTCCTTGATTAGTTTCCATCCGTTGTTTCTTGTCTTGCCTTCTGGTGGTGCTTTGGAAAGTAAGTTGACCCCCTCCTCTTCTTTGTGGCAACCTCTCAAAGACTGAAAGACTGCTATCGTGTCCCTCCCCCTTTTTTTTCTTCTTCTTCTCAAGAGTAGCCCAACTCAAATCCTACCATTCTTCATGGTCATCTCCTACAGAACCCTTTTCTCAATGACTAGTCCAGGGATAGGCAACCTTGGCTCTTTTATGACTTGTGGACTTCAACTCCCAGAATGCCTGAGCCAGCGTGGGGGAAACCTTGGCCCCTTCATGACTTGTGGACTTCATGGCTGGCTCAGGAATTCTGGGAGTTGAAGTCCATGAGTCATAAAAGAGCCAAGGTTGCCTACCCCTGGACTAGGAGCAGGCAGGATGATGCTGATGAACTGCTGCTGGGATGTTGCTGATGAGGTTTCTCCAGGACCAACCAGCATGGCTTCCTAAGCACAGATTGCAAGTCGGTAGGCAGTCTTTCTCTTTCCCTTTTCAGATTCTTCGGTGAAAAGGAGACTCAGAATCTGCCGGGGAGGGGATGGTGGTGATGGTGGCAGTATTAGGATTTCAATGAGTGTCTGGAGGCCCCCACAGCAATTACTTGCAATGTTCCCTAGATAGCACATTGGTGCTCTGGAGCATTTCTACATTAATGCCACTGATCATTCAGCCTTCATTGAAATGCCAATAAGGGAATCCCAAGACAATAGTATCGGAGGATCATTGGCAGAGCCCCAAGGCTACAACTCAGACTAGTGTGATACAGAAATACAATAAGGGAATCCCAAGACAATAGTATCGGAGGATCATTGGCAGAGCCCCAAGGCTACAACTCAGACTAGTGTGATACAGAAATACAATTTGTACGGAGAATTGGAGAAGGGATTGTAGAAAGGCAGAGAGAGGAACTGGACTGTCAGGTCCCTATAGATCCCTGTTGGGATGCTGCCGTTCTGACAGGAGGGGGGACCTTTGGGGTTCTCCTGCGATGTGCTCAGCTTTGCTTTGTTCACCTGAAATGGTATAGGTTCTCCTGCTTGAAAAGGGGGCTGGACTAGAAGACCTCCAAGGTCCCTTCCTATTCTATTCTATTCTATTCTATTCTATTCTATTCTATTCTATTCTATTCCATATTTTCTTTATTCTATTCTATTCTATTCTATTCTATTCTTTACATTCTATTCTATTCTATTCTATGCTATATTTTCTTCTATTCTATTCTATTCTGTTCTGTTCTATTCCATTCCATTCTATTCTTACTCTACATTCTATTCTATTCTATTCTATTCTATTCTATTCTATTCTATTCTATTCTATATTTTCTTCTATTCTATTCTATTCTATTCCATTCCATTCTATTCTTACTCTACATTCTATTCTATTCTATTCTATTCTATTCTATTCTATTCTATTCTATATTTTCTTCTATTCTATTCTATTCTATTCTATTCCATTCCATTCCATTCCATTCCATTCCATTCTATTCTTACTCTACATTCTATTCTGTTCTGTTCTGTTCTGTTCTGTTCTATTCTATTCTATTCTATTCTATTCCATTCTATTCGTACTCTACATTCTATTCTATTCTATTCTATCCTATTTTATCCTATTCTATTCCATTCCATTCCATTCCATTCTATTCTTACTCTACATTCTATTCTATTCTATTCTATTCTATTCTATTCTATTCTATTCTAT
>JAKJMR010029893.1:0-24498 GCA_024449315.1 Daboia siamensis
TAGATAGATAGATAGATAGATAGATAGATAGATAGATAGATAGATAGATAGATAGATAGATAGATAGACAGACAGACAGACAGACAGACAGATAGACATATATGATAGATGATATAGATGATGTAGATGATAGATAGATATGATATGATAGATGACATAGAGATGATGATGATAGATAGATAGACATATATGATAGATGATATAGATGATGAAGTAGATGATAGATATGATAATATGATAGATGATATACAGATGAAGATGATAGATAGATAGATAGATAGATAGATAGATAGATAGATAGATAGACAGACAGACAGACACAGAGAGAGTAGGATAAAAATTGAATAATGTGGGAAATAGTTTGTGCCCAGCATATGTAAAAATAAAAAAAACACCATAGAATGGTGCTCAACACCGAATGTTTTAACAGGTTTTCAAAGACTAACGAAACAATTTATTCACTGTCACTTACACAAAAGAAAATATGACCGACCGTGTCTATAAAGGTCTCCTTAATAATGCCACCTAACTGCAAAACCCCTTCCCTTTGGTGTTTCTGGAAGCTAGTCAAGATTGCCCCCAAATCTCTCTTTGGTCCTGGATTCCAAGTATTTGCATGGTATTCTGGGGTGATCAAAAATTGCAGAGAGGTGAACATGCACCATCCCAAACACATGTTTTATTTATTTATTTATTTATTTATTAAAATTCTATGTCGCCCATTTCCCCATAAGATGACTCTGGGCAGCTTACAAGTCTTAAGTGAAAAATAGTTAAAACATTAAAACATTAAGATTACACAGTTTCATAGTGCAGTGTGCTTTGTTAATTGAACCTGGCTTCAATTAATTGACTTTGCCTGTCAGTATGTTACAAAAGATGATCACATGACCCCAAGACACGACCGTCATTAAGGTGAGTCAGAAGTCAAGCATCCAAATGTTGACCAGCTGACTATGAGGATGCCGTAATGATCATGTAAAAAAAAAATGGTCAAAAGTCTCTTTTTTCAGTGCCATTGCAACTTTGAATGGTCACTAAATGAACCGTTGTAAGTCGAGGACTACCTGTACTTTATTTTCTCCTCTTTTTAACTTTTTATGTTTCTAATATTTTATTTGTACACTCCCTCCATGAGGGAGACAGAGTTTTTTTAAAAAATGTGAGGAATAAATTCCACCAGAATTTTTGCACTCGGATATCTGTGTGTGTATGTTTCTAGTACCAAAATATGGCGTATTCGTATGAATAAAATATCTTCATATAAATATTATATAAAAATTGCTCATGGAGAGGCCAGCCAGTTTAAGTTCTTCTTTGAAAAACCTCTGGATTGTGAAGACTTTTTTTTTTTGAGGAAGCAGTTTTTCTAAGATGTTCTTCTCAGATTTCTGAGATTTTTCCAGTAAAACTGGCAGGGTCAGCTAAGTCTGGCGGTGACGCTGATGACAAATCATTAAGACTTTTTACCTCCACTCTTAACTTTGTTGAAGATTGGTATTCATTTTAGAATTAATAAACAAGTTTTCAAGAGTAATACAGGGAGTCCTTAACTCAGGGGTCCTCGACCTCGGCAATTTTAAGACTTGTGGACTTGAACTCCCAGAATTCCTCAGCCAGCTGGCTGAGGAATTCTGGGAGTTGAAGTCCACAAGTCTTAAAGTTGCCAAGGTCGAGGACCCCTGCTTTAACTTACAACCATATTTCAGCCCCTGGTTTTGGTCATAGGTTCTGACAGTAGTAAGGCAGATCACTACGTGACCACATCCGATTTTTACGACCTTTATTCTTGCAGTTGTTAAGCGAATGCTGCGATCGTTAAGTGAACTGAATGTTCCCCATGGGGCAGTTTTTGCCAGAAACCCAAAGTAAGAGCCTTGGTGGAGCAGTGGGCTAATGAGTCGGACACGACTTCGCAGCTAATAACAACAAATATTAATTATATATTATTAAGTATATAATATTGTATAATATTGTATTAAATTAACGCTGAGCTTGTCGATCGGAAGGTCGGCAGTTTGGCGGGTCGAATCCCAAGTGCCACGTAACAGAGTGAGCGCCTGTTTCTCGTTCCCAGCTTCTGCCAACCTAGCAGTTCGAAAGCATATAAAAATGCAAGTAGAAAAATAGGGACCACTACGGTGGGAAGGTAACAGCGTTCTGTGCACCTTTGGCATCTAGTCATGCCGGCCACATGACCACGGAGACGTCCTCGGACAAGCGCTGGCTCTTTGGCTTTGAAACGGAGATAAGCACCGGCCCCTAGTCAGAAACGACTAGCACGCATGTGCGGGGGAACCTTTACCTTTACCTTTATATTAATAATATAATTAATTAAGCTTAATATAATTAATATATTAATATATTAACTCCAAAAGAAAGTAAATGATCACAGGAGCATATAATGTGAGTCAGGGACCCCTCAAATTTTTTATGTCTTCTGCATTAAAAAAAAATCTGATTTCCATCATTTTAAACAAATTCTTTGGGGAATCCCACATGTCCTGAATACAATTTTTGGGTGACTCCATCTTCATCTCAAACTTATAGCTATAATTTTTGATTGTTAAGTGCCAACACCATTGCTGTGGCTTTATGGGAAATTCCAGTTCTTTAATTTAATCCATGTGTGAAATATCTCAGAAATGTCCACACTTGTAGTAAATCTACAAAGAGGTCAGCACTGGTGCTGAATTCTCTTTTCCCTGTTTTGCTACCGCTGAGCAAAATTCAGGAAGTCCTCAACATACAATAGTTCATTTAGTGACTGTCAAAGTTGCAACAGCACTGAAAAAACTGACTTAATGGACATTTTTTTCACACTTACGACCGTTGTAGCATCGCTATGGACACTTGGCAACTGGTTCATATTTATGACGGTTGCAGTGTCCAGAGACAAGTGATCCCCTTTTGCGACCTTCTGACAAGCAAAGTTAATGGGGAAGACAGTTTCACTTAACAGCCACGTTACTAACTTATCAACTGTAGTGATACACTTAACAACTGCGGCAAGAATGGTCATAAAACTCACTTAGCAACAGAAATTTTGGGCTAAAATTGTGGTCATAAGTTGAGGACTACTTATAACAGACATGTCAAACACAAGGCCCGGGGGCCAGATCCGGCCCGTGAAGAGGTTTCATGTGGCCCGTGAAGCCATCCTGGAAACAGTGAGGGAACGGCCCCCGCTGCCTTGGCCCTGGCCCAGAGACCCTCCTTCTGCCAGAGACCCTCAGATCTGTCCCACTCCTGCCCAGGCCCCCATAGGCACCCTTGATGCG
The DNA here is from genome assembly GCA_024449315.1 of Daboia siamensis. Lineage (NCBI taxonomy): Eukaryota > Metazoa > Chordata > Lepidosauria > Squamata > Viperidae > Daboia > Daboia siamensis. The sequence goes on from JAKJMR010029893.1 coordinate 3,282, forward strand.
AACGAGGTAGAGCTGGCCACGCCCACCCAGTAGGCCATACACACGTTAGCCAGGCCCACCCAGTAGGCCATGCCCACCCAGGCCACACCCACCCGGCCCCCTGAGGGCAACCGCAATGCTGATGCGGCCCTCAATGAAATTGAGTTTGACACCCCTGACTTATAACATGGGTTCTTTTTTTCTCTCTCTCTCTTTTCCATGGGAGTTTAGTCAGAAACATCCATCCTCTGGGAATTAATTGGCAGACAGGAGCCGCAAGGAGTTGGAAGTGGCTAATGATTGGGTCAGTCAACCGTGTCAACCCAGCTTTGATGCCTGTCCGGCTTCTCCAGACCAGATACCATTTTGAAGGCACACGCCTGAGCATATCCTGCAGACTCAACACAGAAGTATTAACATACTTATTTTTCCCTGATGCTCCAGGCAAAGTCTTTTCATGCTCAGGCGGTGGCGAAGGCATGTCTCCAGGTTCCCATGCATAGATGTCCTGCAGGCAATGTTTCCCAAGAATCTGGATGGAGGCTGTTCTTGTAACTTCTCCAGCTCAGTTCAACAACATGCCTGGGCACTTCTCCAAAAGTGAAATGGGAGAGAGGGATGCCCAGAATCCACAGCCACCTGTGGAAAAAAGGAAGGACTTCTGGATAGGATGTGAACAGTTTGATGCAAGAAGTTGTGGCCGGGAAAGTAGGAAGCTAAGATCACATTGCTTTCATTGTTGCAGTGTGAATCCTTTCTGTTCACTGAACCAGACTACAATGTCCGTATCTAGAACATGCCATTTTGCTTACCTTTTCCAACCCATCCTCACCTTATGACCACAACTGACCCCAAAATTTCCATGGCTAAAGAAGGCAGTTTTTAAGTGTGCCTCATTTTACAACCTTTTTTTGCCACAGTTGTCAAGCGAATCAGTGCCATTAAGTGAGTGATGCCGTCATTAAGCGAATCTGGCTTCCCACATTGACTTTGCTAGTCAAAAGATCGCAAAAGGTGATCACATGACCTCGGGAAACTGCCTGTCATAAATATGAGCTGGTTGCCAAGCGCCCAAATTTTGACCACGTGACCACAAGGATAAGGGTGAAAAATAGTCATAAGACACTTTTTTCAGTGCCGTTGTAACTTCAAACGGTCACTAAACGAACGGTTGTAAGTCAAGGACTACCTGTACATTATTTCTTCTCTGAAGAGTGAGTTAATGTTCTACAATTGCTAAGCATACTTATGATCATAACTTAGCTTGCAATTTCAGTCATATAACTCATGACATTTGTGAAGCAGGTCACCGTAATTTAATTTCCCCTTTATTGTACTTAACTGATATACAATATTTCCAAACATTTACACTCGCTTTGTGTATTTCTGATTTCACTTTAATCAATTTACTTTTCCCGTTCAAAACTAAACTCTAAATATAATGCCTTGTTGTGAATATAAACTATATACGCAAACCGTTCTTGCTTACACTGGGTTCACCTTCTGTTCATTTTGCCATTGTTGAATATTCTCCAAGTTTAAGTTCTGATAATTGTCGATAGTGTATGGCAGGGGTAGGCAACCTTGGCTCTTTTATGACTCGTGGACTTCAACTCCCAGAATTCCTGAGCCAGCTGGCTCAGGAATTCTGGGAGTTGAAGTCCACGAGTCATAAAAGAGCCAAGGTTGCCTACCCCTGGTGTATGGTTTTCCAATGCTGGAAAGCTTTTTGAACATTTTCTCCTGCTTATTTGAGAAATTACCTCTTTCTTAAAAATTATACTTACCCCATCTTGTACTGTTCAGGTGGGGTCTCTAACCCTTTTAAAGAGGCTTTTGTGAGAGGCGTATTCAGAAAATTAGCAGGCAGAAATAGATACAGAAAACCATCCTACCCTAATTAACTTTATCAAAAGTTATATCCAAGCACATTCAATGGAGTTTTCATTATTTCCTCTGAGTATTTGTATGTGTAGAGTATAGCAATCTAAAATAATTAAAAGACCCAAGCACCAAACCATGCTAGTAATAAAGTCAAATTTTTATTTGGGATAATAAATAACTTGGTAGATAAATATGTAGACATCAGTAGGTTTATAGCCACAAACACTTCTGAATAATTTAACAATATAAAACAGAGAGTTGACACATAGTTCTCGACAGCTTTTAATATCTCTAAGAATTGGGAAAAGGGAATCTTTACGGCTTAGTTTCTCAGAACTTTACCCCAACAAAACTAAACTGTTTCAAGTAATTTAATTTTCTTTTAAAAGTCACTCTCTCTTTCCTCTGATGAAATGAACATAAGGCTTAGTCATTCATAAGCTAATTTTCCCAATTTGAAAGTTGCAGCTGGGCTTTTTAGATGTATGCCAATAGAATTCAAGAATCGGAAGAGTCCCAGTTTAAGTCAACTGAATCAAATAACTGGGCAACTTTAGAGGGTGTCTCCCTATAATCTTCTAGGCTTAGCTTTCTCCTGGAATTCTGGCATGTGACATTTGAAGTCAATTTACTTAGCAGAGGTTTATTTGCAGTTGTTAGATGGGGAATCAGGGTTGAGTGACTTACCCAACTTTGCATAAGACCTTAGCCTCCATTTTACAAACGACACAACAGGTGCTTTTTCCGGGGACCTAAGGAAGACCATCTCCCTTCCACCTATTGCCTTCACAACCTCCATCATACAACATAGATGCTCAGAGAAGGTTCAGTGGTCCAGCTCTACATGGCAGAAGAATGAACTATCCATCTAGCATGGCTTCAGTGTTTCACTCAATACTCCATTTATTCAATACTGCATTCCTTCAAACTAGTCATCTGGCTCAAACGTATGTTTTGAAGGACTCCTTCCTAGGGCGGTTGTCAACTTCTTGAGGCCAATGGTTTAGCATCTTGCCCATCTTCCGGACACACCGTGCTTTCCTTCGTGAGGTCTGGTGCTTCTTCTCCTTGGCATGCCCCTTCTGGAATAAAGCCTTCTCCTCGTCTGAACTCATTTTGGGATATCTACAGGAATCTTCAGTAGGCTGCAGATGATCACGATGAAGCAATTGTTGCCTGACTAGACAGTCTCGGCAGCCCACAATGACCTGATCCCTCACCATAGACACACGTTGGTCTCCAAAGTTACAGAAATGACTCTTGTACTGCAAGTCGGCCACAAAATCTTCGAATGGCTCACGAAGCTCCTGAAAATGGGTACGGAAGAGGAAGCGTTCGTATGCTTCGCTGTTACGCGGCCTGCAATGACCTTCTAAGTAGTCTGAGACCACCTCAGGGTCACCTTCTTTCCTTGGGCTTAGCTGGAAGGAGTCGAAAACTTGCATATCCTTTGGTTGAGCTATTGTCAAGGGCTCCCTGGTTTGATTGGCAGGCCGATGGGCCAAATCATCTGCTTTTAAGTAGACGAAATGTCCTCTGCAAACTGGCCATGCTTTTTCTGAGCTGGTGCTCATCTGAAGATCTTCAGCTGGCATTAAGAAGGCTACTCTTGATGGGCTGGGTGGAATCTCTGCGAGAGTGATGCTATCCTTCTGGCAAATCCTTGTTGTTTGTGTCCTTGTATCCCACAGGAAAACTGCTCTAGCAAGGAAGCTGCAAATGCAATGCCTTCTAACCTGGTAGGCATCTCCTATTTGTACGTCCTTCCGAGTGTAGAGGGATGAGTCACCACACACGGGGCAGGCTAGAGCCTGTTCCCAAGATGTCATCTCGGTTCCCTCGCTCCAGGGCAGGAGATGATGAGGTTGAAGGCATCTATCATGGAAGGAGAAGGAACTCACCACCCAGGCTGTGAGCGTTGACATAAACAGCCTCTCAGGTGCTGAGACATGACTCGGTAGTCATTCCTTTGTCCTCAGCCACTGACTGCCAGCTGCAACAATGGCAAAACTCTCAGAGATGATTGCGCAACTGTAATAACAGTGCCAGCAAAGTATTAAAGATTGCATTTAAGGGATAGAGGCCAAGCACTTTGATGATGTCTTGAAGTCAGTGCAGGCGGTCCTCGACACAACTGAGTCCCAAATTTCCATTGCTAAATGAGACAGTTGTTAAGTGAGTCTTGCCCCATTTTACGACCTTTCTTGGCCACAGTTGTTCAGTGAATCATTTCAGTTGTTAACGTTAGCAACATGGTCGTTAAGTGAACGTGGCTTCCTTACTGACTTAGCTGGTCAGAAGGTCGCAAAAGAGGATCACGTGACCCCGGGACACTGCAACCGTCATAACTATGCCAAACATCTGAATTTCGATCACGTGACCAAGGGGATACTGCAATGTCATAAGTGTGAAAAACGGTCATAAGTCACTTTTTTTTAGTGCCATTGTAACTCTGAAAGGTCACTAAACGAACTAAGCTGAGAACTTTCTGTATATATATGCCATCCTTCGTCTGCAAACCACAAGCTGAAAGTTAATCTAGAATATAAATATTGCATCTTTCCTTGCAAAATTGGGATTCTCGCTGTCTCAGAGGTTTTTTTCTTCAAAAGGCAACTGGACTCTTTTTTTCCTTGAGGAAGAAGAAGAAGATGTTTGGCTTCTGATCCAAAAAGCTTTATCGTTTGTGACTGAATGGTGCGGATGGAAAGATTGGATCTGATAGGATAGAGCAGGGCTTTTCAACCTTTTCATCAATTGTACCACTTTTAGGATATGGTAACATCCGAGTACCACCAGTCGCCTAGCAAGCTGTCAAAAACTTGATGACCAAAAAAAAAAAAGGAAAAAAGTGATGAAGTACAGGTAGTCCTCGACTTACAACAGTTCACTTAGTGACTGTTTGAAGTTACAATGGCACTGGGAAAAGTGCCCCCCAAGCCACAGCCGAGAAAGACACCTGCCTGCCGGCCTGGCGGCATTCTTCCTCTTGTCCGAGGTTTTCATTGTTGTGAGCATTTCTGTTGAGGATTGGGAGCGTGGGTGGGGGGTGTTTGGTTTTTATTCCCCCCCCTCTGCTGGGTGGTTGCAGCAGGTTTTGGTCACTTCACATGACCCTGGAACACTGTGACCATCATAAATATGAATCAGTTGCCAAGCATCTGAATGTAAACCACAAGACCCTGGAGATGCTGCAACATTCCAGCTGATCGGCGCTTCTTCTGGGCTCAGCAGAAGCGCCAGGATCAATGCCGAGCTCCAGCTGGAGACTGGCGCCGATTCTGGCGCTTCCACTGAGCCCTGACAACCCCGAAGAAGTGCTGATCCTGGCACTTCCGCTAAGCCCTGACAGCCTTGCAGCTCCAGCCGTCTCTCGCTCAGGCTTGTGCGGTAGTGCCACCAGTTCAGCTCATTCCCCTCCCCCACTACCACTTTTCTAGGATGGTCGCGTACCACCTGCCAGGTGCCAATGTACCACAGGTGGTACTTGTACCACTGGTTGAAAAGCCCTGGGATAGAGGGAAGGAAGGATTATATTTCATTACAGTCATCTGGTCATTAGTACACTCTCTGAGGGGTGTTGAGGCCACTTGGAGGTTTGTTTATACCAGGGGTGGCTACCAATGGTCTTTTATGACTTATGGGCTTCACCTCTCAAACTTCCTGAGTCAGCCCTGGATCTCTTCCCCAAAGCAGTGCCTAGCTGAGCTTGACTGATCTCCAACATGTCAAGTATGGTTATGCCTGGAGAATCCTTGGACTTGGAACAGGAAAACAAAAGATAAAATCCCGACAAAATAACTGGCAAGCTAGTTGTCCAATTGCTGCCAAGAAAAACGATAAGGGAAGCTTCTGTTCAGTCTTGCAAGGTAGACCAGACATGAAACATGACCAAATGTGCTATTTCTACTTCATTGTAAAAAGGTAAAGGTAAAGGTTCCCCCGCACATGCGTGCTAGTCGTTTCCAACTCTAGGGGTCGGTGCTCATCTCCGTTTCAAAGCCGAAGAGCCAGCGCTTGTCCGAGGACATCTCCGTGGTCATGTGGCCGGCATGACTAGATGCCAAAGGCGCACGGAACGCTGTTACCTTCCCACTGGAGTGGTCCCTATTTTTCTACTTGCATTTTTACGTGCTTTCAAACTGCTAGGTTGGCAGAAGCTGGGACGAGTAACAGGCGCTCACTCTGTTACGCGGCACTCGGGATTCGACCCGCCAAACTGCCGACCTTCTGATCGACAAGCTCAGCGTCCTAACCCACTGAGCCACCGCATTACTTCATTGTAATGCTACATTAAAAGACCCTTGTCTTAGAAGAAAAAACAGGTCTGGTTCCAAGCCGGGAGGATGCTGTAGAAATGACCTGAAGGCAGGCTGCATTTTGCAAAGGAGATCTCTATTTCATTTAGTTGCCAGAAACTACCGTAGTGACAGGAGCATGTTTCTGGGATGGCTGACCAACTGGCGTTGAGAGTAGGTGGGTTTTTATACCTTCTTTGTGGTTTTGTGTTTGAGATGCCTGTTCCTTGTGAAATGTGTACTTTGACCTGTGCTTGAATGTGCCCTTTTAATATTCTAATTACTGTTGCCTAACTTCCATTGTCCTGTCCTGTCCTTGGAGCTGGGTGGGGAATATAGGAGTCTTTGTTTTTCTAATCTCATCAGCTCCAGTCCTCTGACAGAGCTGTGGCTGAAGGCGTTTTGCTTATGAATAGGATGGCCCAGTCTTTCTGAATGGAGTACAAAAAATCTCCATGAGGCAGGAAAACTGGGGCAGTTTCTGCCTTTGTTAGGATTTCCCCCACCTCTATTTCTCCTTTAGGGGAAATATGCTATCCTATCTCTTTTAATATTCCCCAAAATATTTAATTCTTAGGGGGGGGGCGGGGTGCTCACTCTCTACACTTGCAAATCTGGAAATAAAATTCTCTCGCTGTCTCCTTTACAACCCAAGACAATTGAGTGGGTCTCTTCTCACATGCATAGGTACAGAATAGGTGGCTCCTGGCTCAATGCAGTCCTGGATGTATTAACGGGGGTAGAATCTAGATCCATGTGAAGTAATAGTACTGTGTTATAATGTCTTTTTTTTTTTATTAAAGAGTTTTACAAAAACAAAATTTTACAATATATCCCCAAATCCCTCCCACCCCAAACCCACCCACTTCCCTCCCCCCACTTCCCAGAGCTAAAGACAGGATTATAGTTATAATAATCACATTCTAAATAAAAATTATGCATAATATACAATTAACCAAATTCATAATGTGCTTTAACTCCCCTTTAACATAACAATATCCCACTAAAATCTACTCATAAGCTAAATGGAACTTTTTGGTCCCATATTTGTTCTGAATATAATCTATCCATCTCCTCCAAACTGAAATATATCTTTCCTGTGAATGATCTTTCAAGTAAGCAGAAATCTTAGACATTTCTGCAAGATTCGAAACTTTAAACACCCATTCTTCTATAGTAGGCAAACTATCCTTCTTCCAATATTGTCCCACCAGTAACCGTGCTGCTGGCGTTATAATGTCTTGGTAAGATTACATTTGGAATATAGCATCCAGTTTTGGTTGCCACGATATTAAAAAAATGTTGAGACTCTGGAAAGAGTACAGAGAAGAGCAACAAAAATGATTAGGAGACTGGAGGCTAAAACATATGAAGAAAGGTTGCTGGAATTGGGGATGTCTAGTTTAATGCCAACCTAGCAGTTCGAAAGCACGTAAAATGCAAGTAGAAAAATAGGGACCACTCCGGTGGGAAGGTAACAGCGTTCCATGCGGCTTTGGCATCTAGTCATGCCGGCCACATGACCATGGAGATGTCCTTGGACAAGCGCTGGCACTTCGGCTTTGAAACGGAGTTGGAAACGACTAGCACGTGATTACCTTTACCTTTAGTTTAATGAAGAGAAGGATGAGGGGGGACACAATAGCAGTGTTCCAATACCTCAGGGGCTGCCCCAAAGAAGAGGGCTATTCTCCAAAGCCCCTGATGGCAGGACAAGAAGCAACGGATGGAAACTAATCAAGGATGAACCAATCTAGAACTAAGGAGAAATTTCCTGACAATTAGAACAATTAATCAGTGGAATGCCTTTTCCCTCCAGAAGTTGGGGGTGCTCCATCCATGGAGGTTTTTAAGAAGGGATTGGACAATCGTTTGCCTGAAATGGTATAGGTTTCCTGCTCAAGCAGGGAGGTGGGATAGATCTAGAAGACCTCCAAGGTCCCTTTCTGAGCTGCTTTCTCCACCCATTATGCAGCTATAAGCTATGCTGTTCCTTATCTCACCATTCCCTAAACAGGGTCTCTGGACTCTGTTTTCCAAGATCTTTCTCACATACCATTACATTGTCCATGTCGCTGGAAGCCAAGCTTGATGGAAGAGTGACTATTGCAGGAAAACCACTTAGGGATCCACACATTAGTGTTGAAACCTTTGACAAATCCAGCCTTATTACCTCACCTCTGGCAGAGTTCCCAAGTTCTGATGAATTATAATCCACTGCAATCAGGCAGCTGCTCTCTTCAGCCGGGGAGTTTAATTACAAGGTTTGTGGGGTGACCAAATTCCTCACGAGACTGAAGGAGGCCTGAACGGATTCCATTTTGAGCTTGTCAAATCTCAACTTCCCTTGGCCCGAAGGCCGAGTGAAGTTGTCTCCCTGCCTAAAAAGAGGCTGACAATGAAAGATCTAGAAAACTATGCAGTAAGGCCTGCATTTCAGGACCACCTTTCTCTCCCCCTCTCCCCCCAAGAATACTGGTAGTCCTCAACTTATAATTGTTTGTTTAGTGACCGTTCAAAGTCACAGTGGCACTGAAAATAGTAAGTTATGACCAGTTTTCACAGGACTATTGCAGCATCCTCATGGTCACGTGATCAAAATTGGGCACTTGGCAACTGGCGTGTACTTATGACAGTTGCACTGTCCTGGGGTCATGGGACCACCGTTTGTAATCTTCCCAGCTGGCTTCTGACAAGCAAAATAAATGGGGCAAGCCAGAGTTGCGCCCCTTTTTGGACCGAGATGCCCTATGCACAGTCACCCACTCCCTTGTCACTTCTCGCCTGGATTACTGCAACGCGCTCTACATGGGGCTGCCCTTGAAGTGCACCCGGAGGCTTCAGCTGGTGCAAAATGCGGCCACGCGGGTGCTTATGGGAGCTCCTTGATACTCCCATGTTACACCACTCCTGCACGAGCTGCACTGGCTTCCGGTTGTCCTCCGGGTGCAATTCAAGGTGCTGGTAATCATTTTTAAAGCCCTACATGGCTTAGGCCCGGGGTACTTGCGAAACCACCTGCTGCCATTATCAACCTCCCATCGCCCAGTTCGCTCCCACAGAGTCGGCCTCCTCAGGGTGCCGTCAGCTAAGCAATGCCGGCTGGCGACCCCCAGGGGGAGAGCCTTCTCTGTGGGCGCACTGACCCTCTGGAATGAGTTGCCTCCGGAGCCGCGGACGGCCCCTGACCTTCGGTCCTTCCGCCATGACCTGAAGACATGGATGTTCCAACAATCGGGCCTGGACTGACTATAGTTTTAAATTTGGTTTTATTGGGTTAATTGTTATATATTTACTTCATTGTTTAATTCTTTTTTAAATTTTGTATTTTATGTTTTTAACTTTTTATTGTTGTGAGCCGCCCTGAGGGAGAAGGGCGGCATATAAATTTAATAAATTCAAATTCAAATTCAATTTGCTTAAGAACCACACAATTCATTTAACAACTGTGGCAAAAAAGTTCATAAAACGAAGGCCAACTTACTTAACAACTGTCTTGCTTCGCCATGGAAATTTGGGGATTATCAGGATTACTCGCATAATTGGTAACGATCAACAAAGTATTTGAATTTTGTATTTCTGAAACCAAAACACCATTGTAAATAGATGCTTCAAAGTCGATTTCTGTGTTGTAGCGAATAGTTGAGTCTATACAGCACATTGAGTTTTCTTGCAGAGTTTGGATGTGATATCAAGCTAGGAAATGGGTTAATACAGCAAACCATTTTTTTCCCCAAATAATCATAGTTTAGCATGCAAGAACAGGCGCCCAGTCTGGTAAGAGAAATTCAAATTGAAGGGTAGAATCTGGTGGCAAAGCTTAACCTCCTACGCTTCAAAACTGATATTCTGTAATCATGCTAAAACCATTGCTTGCTTAATCATCATCAATTCTCCAGAAGTGGCTGTGTTTGAATAACATGCCAAACCATAAGCAACCGCAACAGCTGGATTCACTCAGCTGTTCTATGCAGGATAGAAAGAAGAACCCAGTCATTGTACCAGTCATTTGTGACTTGGCATTACATACTGTATGAACCGCCACCATGGTTTGCTCAACTAACCATGGTTAAAAGTCACTTAATGCAAAGAGTCAGCTTTCAATACCGTCGTTCCATTTCACTCTGGTTTCCCTGCCATGTAAGGTCATATCTTTCCTCAAGGAACTTGGTTTCAAATCGCTCTTAACATCCCTCCTGCAGATTCTAAAGACAGATTTTTCTCCAGAATGATCTATTCCCAAATTGGTCCTTCAGATCTTCAAAAAACGAACCCATTGCTACTGTAACCAAGTCCATCCACCTACATACTAATGTAGCCTCTTTCCTTGCACTTTTCCCAATATTGTGCATTTTTCCCCAAAAGGAGCTGGCCTTCATATGGTCCAAAATATGGTCACTTGAGCCTGGTCATTTGTGGCTCAAGGGAGAACTCTGAATTAATTTATTCTATGCTCCATTTGACTATAAGGATGAATTAATCCAAGTGGCTTAGTATTCTCTCTTCTTGATCAGAACTGGCAATGCCCCTGTCCTTACGTCACGCACAGTGTATAAAGGAAATCTGAGTTGTAAATAGATGTATAAGCTTATAAATTTTGGATTTGTTTGCAAGGATGGAAGCTGTCACTGTTGCAATAGATTTGTCCGTGTTCAATTAGGTGGGATAATATGTGTGGGGTTTTTTTATCCTTTTAAATTCAGATTTTAATTTTTAGTGTCCTTGTCTAGTTTTGTTTTGTCTTTGTTAATTATTTTTATTTGGATTTTGCATTTTAATCTTTTGAGTAAACTATTAAAAAAATGAAGAAATATAAAACAGGCAGCACCCCTTGGCATGGTGAGTAAATTGGAGCTGTTTCCCCCCTTTTAATATAGAGAGGGGGGGAAACATTTAGGGGAAAAAGATTCTTCTTATACAGCTTCCTAATATGGGGTTGATTATTCTTACAGGGGTTTGATTTTTCCAAACTGAAAATTCCTAGCTTCTCATTCATTGCCTCATCCAGTTAACCAATTCTAGGTTTGACCACACTGTGGCTCTCTCCCCATGTAAAATGGATCTAAGAAGGCTCCCTTAAATGCAGTTTTTTTTAAAAAAAAAAAATATGGGCTTTTCCTAGCTTCTTCTGGCTACAGTTGCAACATGGATACCTGTCCCCTAGATGGCGCTGCCTTCCCTTATTTATTCAGCGTATATAGCATACCATGCACGAACTAGCAATATACAGGTAGTTTTCGACTTACAACAGTTCATTTAGTGACCATTCAAGGCCACAACGTCACTGAAAGAAGTGACTTACGACCGTTTTTCACACTTATGACCACTGCAGCTTTCCCCATGGTCACGTGATCAAAATTTGGGTGCTGGCCTATTTATTTATTTATTTATTTATTTATTTATTTATTTTTGGGACATATATGCTGCCCTATCTCCCGAAAGACTCAGGGCGGCTAACCACAATAAAAACAACAATACAAAAGTTAAAAGAAATTAAATAAACAGCCCCAATAAATAAGTTAAACTAAACAATTAAAAATTAAAAAACATTTTAAAAAACCCTGTCGTCAATCCAGGTCAGCCTGATGAAAAAGGAAAGTTTTAAGGCCGCGGCGAAAGGACCGGAGATCCGGGGCCATCCGGAGCTCAAGGGGAAGTTGGTTCCACAGGGTTGGTGCTCCCACAGAGAAGGCCCTCCCCCTGGGGGTCACCAGCCAACATTGTCTAGCCGATGGCACCCTGAGGAGGCCCTCCCTGTGTGAGCGCACTGGGCAATGGGAAGTCGTTCCCGGCAGCAGATGGTCCTGCAAATATCCCGGGCCTAGGCCATGTAGGGCTTTAAAGGTAAGTACCAGCATCTTAAATCTCACCCGGAAGATAACCGGTAACCAATGCAGCTCACGCAGGAGGGGTGTAATATGGGAGTATCAGGATGCTCCCATCACTACCCGCGCAGCCACATTCTGCACCAGCTGGAGCCTCCGGGTGGTCTTCAAGGGCAGCCCCACGTAGAGAGCATTGCAGTAATCTATCCGGGAGGTAATGAGTGCATGAGTGACCGTATGTAGGGCATCTCGGTCCAGATAGGGGCGCAAGTGGCTCACCAGGCGAACCTGGGCAATGCCCCCCTGGCCACGACTCCAATATGATCTTCAAAACTGAGTCGTGAGTCCAGGAGGACGCCTAAATTGCATGCCTATCAACGGGAGGTAACACCTCTCCTCCCATAACCAAAGATGGAACTTCTTGGACAAGTCGAGATGCCAGTAAGTAAAACCACTCAGTCTTGCCCGGGTTGAGCTGGAGCCTGTTCTTCCCCATCCAAATCCGTACCGCTTCCAGGCAACGGACATCACATTGAGGGCATCGCTGGGTTGGTTCATATTTATGAGGGTTGCAGGATTATGGGGTCCTGGGTTCACCTTTTCTCACAAGCAAAGTCCGTGGGGGAGCCAGATTCACTTCACCACCATGTCTCTAACTTAATAACTGCAGGGATTCACCTAACACATGTGGCAAGAAAATGAAGCAACCCTCACTTTTTTTTTTTATTTTAATTCCATTTATATCCCGCCCTTCTCCGAAGACTCAGGGCGGCTTACAAGTTTAGCAGTAGCCTTCATTCTATGTATATGCCTGCTTATTAGGGCTTTCACACACACACCCCAAGCGGCATTATTACAAAGTCAGCTTATTGCCCCCAACAATCTGGGACCTCATTTTACCTACCTCCGAAGGATGGAAGGCTGAGTCAACCTTGAGCCTGGTGGGACTCGAACCTGCACTAATTGCAGGCAGCTGGTGTTACTTAAGGAGGCATTAGCCCACTGCTCCACCAAGGCTCTTAAGAATTGTCACACCTAGCAACAAAACGTTTGGGCTCAGTTATAGTCATAAGTCAGGGACTACCTGTACATTAAGATTTCACCTAGAATAGCAAGACATAATGAAGTATAAATTTTAAAAAGATGTATGTTCAAAGACCAATGTCTGGGCCATTTAACCATTGAAGCGCAGCATTGTTTATATGAAAAAAACCACAGATCTTAGGCCGGTATATGCCCACAGCTTGCTGCCAGTCACAATGTGATCTAGAGCAGGGGTTCCCAACCCCCGGTCCATGGACCAGTACCGGGCTACGGCATTCCAGCAACCGGTCTGCACAAACAAGCAAAGCCCCATCCACGGGATGCAGGCAGCACACAAAAGTATGCACCCTCTGGTCCGTGGAAAAACCTCTCTCCACAGAACCGGTCTCTGGTACCCAAAAGGTTGGGGACCTCTGATCTAGAGCTTGACGTGGGACCCCACAATCACCCTAAGGGAGGACACTAGGCCACATTTATACAGAGAGTCCCGGCCATGTGAGGTGTGAATCCTGTTCAGGATTATCCATTGCTGTCATGGTAGTTCAAAGCCTTGCTCCTTTTTTTATGGAGTCCTTTATGTGTCCTCCTATGTCTGGGCGTTCAGTGACCCATCTGGCTTTCCAATCGGAATCGATGTTACAATTGTTGGGCAGATGTTGTGCAAATGCCAATGAAGGCTTTCTGGATTTGAGCCTTCCAGCTGAGAACAGAACAGAACAGAACAGTTGGAAGGGACTTTGGAGGTCTTCTAGTCCAACCCCCTGCTCAGGCTGGAAACCCTATACCATTTCAAACAAATGGTTGTCCGGTTCCTTCTTAAAAACCTCCAGTGTTGGAGCATTCACAACTTCTGGAGGCAGGTTGTACCACTGACTGATTGTTCTGTCAGGAAATTTCTCCTTAGTTCTAGGTTGCTTCTCTCTTTGGTTAGTTTCCATCCGTTGCTTCTTGTCCTGCCCTCAGGTGCTTTGGAGAATAGGTTGACTCCTTTTTCTTTGTGGCAACCCCTCAGATATTGGAACACTGCTATCATCTTACCCCTAGTCCTTTTTATTAAACTAGAGATACCCAATTCCAGCAACCGTTCTTTATATGTTTATATATTTATAGTTCTATGATAAATGGGGAAGCTCAGCATGCAGCAGTAGGAGTGAGTTGTTCATAATTTTTCTCAATTGTCTCACTAGTGCATCGTGCCTGGTGATGCTGTATGGCTCAGAACAGGAAGCCAGCAGTTCGGAGTGATTTTAATACTGCCTTATCTAATAAGCAACAATAAAAGTCATCATACATGTCATAACGGCAGCAAGAATTTTGTTTGCTCAAAACTGGAAAGTAGCTGAGGCTCCTAGCGGAGATGCACTAATAAGGAAAATCTTGTATTGTGCAGAACTGGACAAAATGACAAAAGAACTAAAAGATCAGGATGAAACAGAATATGGAATAAATTTTACAAATGGAGGGAAAAAAGAAGGAAGTCGATAGAATGGATATAAGTAGGAAAAGGTTAACTGGGAATGTATAGTAAAGGTAAAGGTTCCCCCACACATACGTGCTAGTCGTTTCCAACTCTAGGGGCCAGTGCTCATCTCCGTTTCAAAGCCGAAGAGCCAGCGCTTGTCCGAGGACGTCTCCGTGGTCGTGTGGCTGGCATGACTAGATGCCAAAGGGGCACGGAACGCTGTTACCTTCCCACCATAGCGGTCCCTATTTTTCTACTTGCATTTTTACGTGCTTTCGAACTGCTAGGTTGGCAGAGCTGGGATGAGCAACAGGCTGCTACGTGGCACTCGGGATTCGACCCGCCAAACTGCCGATCTTCTGATCGACAAGCTCAGCGTCCTAACCCACTGAGCCACCGCGTCCCTCTTGGTAATGTATAGTTGTATATAAACATGTAATACTGTAGTTACTTTCTTATGTACCACATGCAACGTTACCAATATGGAATGATCAGACAAAGATGTATGTCAAAGATGATACACTACCTTCAATGTTTTTAAACTTTTGTACTTAATAAAATGTGGGGTGGGGGAGAAAATAAAATAAAAATAAAGCCACCCTGAAAAACATACATGGAGATAGCAGACATTCTGATCTATTAGTCCTTGACTTAAAGCGGTGTTTTCTCAACCTCTGCCACTTTAAGATGTGTGGACTTCAAGCTCCCACAATTCCCCAGCCAGCCACGGGGATTCTGGGAGTGGAAGTCCACAAATCTCATCCTTCCCGAGGATGAGAAACACTGCCGTAGACCATAATGACATCCTCATTCCTCTGAATTTAAGCAGTACAATTTGAGGACATTGGGGGAAGATTGAAGATTGCCCTCTTCCTAAAGTACTGGATTTAAGCTTTTTTTCTTCTTGTTGTTTTACTTCATTTTTTTGGGGGGGGGGCATTATAAGTTCAGTGTGGTCTTCCATTTGGATAAAGATGATCTTATAAATAAATAGTTATTCCTCAGCAGAAAACTTGTTCGGTCTTTCCAGACAATAAATAAAAGAGAAGGCATAGTTTTTTGAAAAGTGGGCTTCATGTATATGCTTGTTTTTTATGAAGGCTCCAATTGGGGTCATGTATTTGAAGAGAGAAGTGGGTTGAGTGAGAAACCATCTTCTTACAAACCACAATTAGCAGGGTTTGCATAAACCACTATAAATGAATTGGCACAAGCTTAGCATGATCTAAGGCAGACATGTCAAACACAAGGCCCGGGGGCCAGATCAGGCCCGCGAAGTGGTTTCATGTGGCCCGCGAAGCCATCCTGGAAACAGTGAGGGAACGGCCCCCACTGCCTTGGCCCTGGCCCAGAGACCCTCCTTCTGCCAGAGACCCTCAGATCTGTCCCACTCCTGCCCAGGCCCCCATAGGCACCCTTGATGCGAACGATGTAGAGCTGGCCACGCCCACCCAGTAGGCCACGCCCACCCTGGCCATACCCACTCGGCCCCTTGAGGGCAAACGCAGTGTTGATGCGGCCCTCAATGAAATTGAGTTTGACACCCCTGATCTAAGGGATGCGGTGGCTCAGTGGGTTAGGACGCTGAGCTTGTCGATCAGAAGGTCGGCAGTTTGGTGGGTCGAATCCCGAGTGCCGCGTAGCAGAGTGAGCGCCTGTTATTCGTCCCAGCTTCTGCCAACCTAGCAGTTTGAAAGCACGTAAAAATGCAAGTAGAAAAATAGGGACCACTCCGGTGGGAAGGTAACAGCGTTCCGTGTGCCTTTGGCGTCTAGGCCACATGACCACGGAGACGTCCTCGGACAAGCACTGGCTGTTCGGCTTTGAAACGGAGATGAGCACCGGCCCCTATTGTTGGAAACGACTAGCACACATGTGCAGGGGAACCCTTTACCTTTACCTAGCATGATCTATTTATTATTTTATTTATTTTATTTTATTGAATTTATATACCGCCCTTTCCCGATGGACTCAGGGCGGTTTACAGGGTACTTAAAACATTGATACAAAAATTAAGAACGATTAAAAAGATTAAATTTAATCCCTGAAAAAAATATAAAAAACCCCCAATTAAAACTCTCAGCCTGGGCCGGAAAGCTCAAAGAGCCAGGTCTTCAGGTCCCGGCAAAATGAACAAAGGTCAGGGGCAGTCCTAAGCTCCGTGGGCAACTGGTTCCAAAGGGCAGGCGCACTCACAGAGAAGGCCCTCCCCCTGGGTGTTATCCGCCGGCAATCTTTTACCGGCAGCACCCTGAGAAGGCCCTCCCTGTGGGAGCACACTGGACGAAGGGAACTTGATGCCGGCATGATCCCATTCATATTGATAGCCAAATCTGGCCTTCAGTTTTGCCTCGGTTTACCTTCCCAATAAGCAACCTAGTTGGAAGATCATTTAAAAGCAGTTTATTAAATAGGGTATCCTTATAAAGTGGCATCTCCTGATGAAAAGGGAGAGCCTTGAGACCCATCTGACTTTTTTCTTTATAGCTAACACAACAAAGAAAAATGAATGAGGAAAGTTGCTTGGACAAGATAAGTGTAACACCTCCTTGCATAGTAAATCAACTACAAAGCCTGTTTGAAGTTAGATAACCAGATGCCAGTTGACACTAAGAAACATTTCCTTATCAGGAGATCCTTCTGTAGTTTATCTTTTCAGTGTAGGAATGTACAGCGATAGGATTAAACAGTTTTCCTACATTCCAGTCTGTAATGAACTTGAACATAATTTCAAAAGAGAGAAAATTAAGTCAAATTAAAATACAAAATAACTATGTTAAGTTGCAAAAATCCATGTCATGTGCCCCTTAATACACAAACTTTTTCACCACAAATCTCTTCCCATAAATCACAGGTACATTTCCTTCCTAATTAATCAGTGGAACAATTTGGCTCCAAAAGTTTAATGATGAGAAGGACGAGGGGTGACAAGACAGCAGTGTTCCACTATCTCAGGGTTTGCCCCAAAGAAGAGGGAGTCAAGCTATTCTCCAAAGCATCCGAAGGCAGGACAAGAAGCAACGGGTGGAAACCTATCAAAGTGAGAAGCAGCCTAGAGCTAAGGAGAAATTTCCTGACAGTTAGAACAACTAACCAGTGGAACAACCTGCCTCCAGAAGTTGTAAATGCTCCAACACTGGAGGTTGTTTTGAGACTGGACAATCATTTGTCTGAAATGTATAGGGTTTCCTGCCTGAGCAGGGGGTCCCTTCCAACTCTGTTGTTGTTATTGTTGTTATGTTGTGAACGCTCCAACACTGGAAGTTATAAAGAAGAGATTGGACAACAATTTGTCTGAAATGGTATAGGGTTTCCTCACTTTCCTGCCTGAGCTGGGGGTTGGACTAGAAGACCTCCAAGGTCCCTTCCAACTCTGTCATTGTGTTATTCTGATTGAGAAAGCTTTTGTGGCTCAACAATGTCAGAGGGGTGAGCAACTGATCTCCTATTGACCAGGCAATAAAGATCCTCTTTCATCTCCACCGTAAGTAGTCAAATTTGAGCTGATCCCCAAATCAGAGACCTGAAATCAGTCTGAACATTTGGCTGATTGTTGGTGAAAGGGGAAATAAATTATTCTATTCTATTCTATTCTATTCTATTCTATTCTTTCAGAGAGTGACAGCCTTATTGAGGGAAACCCTGTAGAATAAATTAGTTGAAAATGTCCCCTCTTCCAAAGATTATTCAAATTGTGCCTTTCGCTGCAGAAGGATCTCATACTAAGCTAGTGAAAGCGCATCAAGTAAACATCTTCACTTCCGGTTCTCCATTGCACATTAACTAGACCCGGCGTGGAAACCGACAGGCCTGCTGGGAGATATCAACGGTATCCCTTTCCAAACGCGGCATTTCTTCTCTTCCCCTCTCTTGCGATCTTCTCATTTCCGTCTTTGCCAAGCTCAGTCCTGAGCGACGCGTTACCTTCCCCTTTCCCCAGCCACGCTGTTGCCCCGCACATGGCGGCGTTCCAAACAACACCGGAAGTGAAGGCCTCTCTCTCTCTCTCTCTCTCTCTCTCTCTCTCTTTTCCTCAGGGCTCCCTAAGGACAAGGAGGAGAGTCGGAGCGCGCGGCTCCACCCAGTGCGCGAAGGTTTAAAAAAAAAAACAAAACAAAAAAAAACAACACACCCCCACCTTACGCTTTAAACCGGCGTCTGCGCGCCGAAGCTGAGGAAACACGCACGCACGCCCACCCCCCCTCCTCCGCCCCCCCCCCCCTCGGCACGGGAAAGGAGAGTTGGGCGGAGTCGGCTTCGCAACGGAGACGATGATTGGCCCCGAGAGGGAGGAAAGGGGCGCGGACAGTGGGAAAAGGGGGCGTGCCCGGAGCGAGCGGCGAGGGGAGGGCAGGAGAGAAAGGAGGCGCGTCGGCGCGCCGGCGCGCGGGCTTGTCAGTCGGCGCTGGGCAGCGGCAGGGGGCGGAGGCTGCGGCAGGAGCAGCGGCAGCAGCAGCAGCAGCAGCAGCGAAAGCGGCGACGGCGCCCGGCGGTGGAGGAGCTGCCGCCGCCGCCGCCGCCGCCCCCGAGCGGCTTCCTTTCCCCCGGGTCCGAGCGGCAGCCGCCGCCCCCGCCGCCGCCACGCTGAGCTCCTCTCGTGGAGCCCCTCCGCCGCAGCGCAGGTGAGGCTGCGTGGAGGGCTGCAGGCTCGGCCCGGCTTCCTACCCTAGCCCACCCCACCCCACCCCACCCCGCGGTCGGCTTGAGTTACCAGGCCCCGGGCTTTTGGAGAAGCCGAGCAGTGGCTTCGGCCCTTTTGGAGAGCATCGGGCTCCTCGGTGAATGGGGAAGGTGTAAGCTCCGTTTCTCTGCAGAGGGATCTACCTCGTGCAGGTAGAAGGGCGCCACGCTGCTGGACGGGGAGGATGGGAGATGTAGTCCCTCTGGGGCCGGTTACGGCAGGTGCATCAGCTCGATCGGGGACGGTTGGGGGGGGGGCCGAGTTTGCAAGGCTGGGCCCAAAGGAAGGATGTCTCTTAAGGCTGCTTAGGATAATAGGGGGGGGTGTCTCTGCTAAGGTCTGGCTAAAGAGCAATATTGCTTTCTCTCTCTCTCTCTCTCTCTCTCTCTCTCTCTCTCTCTCTCTCTTTCTCAAGGAGATGGTTAAGTGAGAACTTAAGGTCCCCTTCTCTGGTTTTCCCAAGGGCAGCTAAAGAAATCGGGGGGGGGGGTTTAAGGGGGTCCATGTGGCTGTTCCAAAGCAAGGAGGGGAAGAGCGTGGGGCGTCTAGGGAATGGGGGGTGATTGCCCGTCCAAGGTGGCAGGAAATTAGTGTGTATCCCAGTTCGGGATGGAGATCCTTCCCGGTAGGAGTGCAGGAGGAGAAGATGGGCAAAGAGAGGATGAGGGCCACAAAGAGGGGAGTGGTTGAGCCCAAGGGATTAGAGGGAGGCGAGTTTTGCATCAGAGTAAAGAATGACACCAAAGGGATGGCTTTGTGACCAAAAAAAAAAAACTGGGGGGGGGGGGCGTGTTTTCAAATTGGGAAGAGGGAGGCTGCTGGAGAAGGAGATTGTCGTTAAAGTGGATGTTTTGGTTCAAAACTGAATAAAAGGAAATCGGAACAAAGAATAAATCTGGGATCCTTTGGGTGTGCTGGAACGGCGGCTCCCAGAATTCCCTGCTCTTGCTGGCTAAGAATTCTGGGGTAGCGGTGATGAGCGTGATGGAGAGCAAGGTTTAAATGAGAAGATGTAGGTGGGTTTTGCCAACTTGGGCTCCCCCCCCCCCCAAAAAAAAAAAAAAAACATCTCTTGTCATGGAGATTGGAAACCTTTCTGTTTTCTTCTGTAAGGGTTTACAGTGGTGTTTCTCAACCTTAGCAACTTTTAAGATGCGTGGACTTCCAATTCCCCGAATTCCCTAACCAGATAGGTTGCAACAACTTTCCAAAGATGGTTTCATTTCATTCAGTTGTTGATATGGAATAATGAAATGCTGTAGCCTGAAAATCACATCATTTTAAAACAGTTTTTTTCTTCAATGTATTGAGCTTTAGCCTTATGTCTTGATGTAAACTGCAGAGAGTAGACAGTTGGAAGGGTTTTGTTGGGTAAATCTGTAGACAGCTATTTATATTCAGGTCAAGATGTCCCTCAGGAAAGATCCAAAGGAGGTTAAGCAATGGCTTCCAATTTTATTTCCTTTCCTGAAGCAGGAATTGTAATTCCACTGTTAAACTGTATTCCATCCAAATGTCTTGCATGTATAGATGTTTGTTTATTTATCAAATATCTGCTGATCTCACGGATGTGACTCTGGGTGGTGTACAGTAGAAACAAAACAGCTAAGAACAAAGCCTTAAAACCATTAATCTATTAAAAACATAAATATAAATAAAACTACTGGAGTTGGATGAAATGAAATGTATGTGGAAATAAAATCTAGGCCTGTGACTACAGTTGCACTTGAGTGTCAAGGAATCAGTAAAACAGTTGGAAATGACCTGGTCCTCAAGAAATCAGATGTTCTCAAAGATATTTTCAGGTTAGTGTTACTCATGAAAGAAAGTGCAAAAATCATCCCGCAAGCCTCCCTTGTTCACATCATGTCAGTGTTAAGTCTTCTTTACTTCCTCCTTTACCACTTCAGTTGTTAGAATAGAATAACAGAGTTGGAATGGACCTTGTAGGTCATGGGTGTCAAACTTGATGTATCATGATGTTTTTTGCCTTTGCGGAGCCGGGGTGAATGTGGTCTGCAAATGATGAATCCGGACGGTGGGC
>JAKJMR010029894.1:0-24192 GCA_024449315.1 Daboia siamensis
TAGATAGATAGATAGATAGATAGATAGATAGATAGATAGATAGATAGATAGATAGATAGATAGATAGACAGACAGACAGACAGACAGACAGATAGACATATATGATAGATGATATAGATGATGTAGATGATAGATAGATATGATATGATAGATGACATAGAGATGATGATGATAGATAGATAGACATATATGATAGATGATATAGATGATGAAGTAGATGATAGATATGATAATATGATAGATGATATACAGATGAAGATGATAGATAGATAGATAGATAGATAGATAGATAGATAGATAGACAGACAGACAGACACAGAGAGAGTAGGATAAAAATTGAATAATGTGGGAAATAGTTTGTGCCCAGCATATGTAAAAATAAAAAAAACACCATAGAATGGTGCTCAACACCGAATGTTTTAACAGGTTTTCAAAGACTAACGAAACAATTTATTCACTGTCACTTACACAAAAGAAAATATGACCGACCGTGTCTATAAAGGTCTCCTTAATAATGCCACCTAACTGCAAAACCCCTTCCCTTTGGTGTTTCTGGAAGCTAGTCAAGATTGCCCCCAAATCTCTCTTTGGTCCTGGATTCCAAGTATTTGCATGGTATTCTGGGGTGATCAAAAATTGCAGAGAGGTGAACATGCACCATCCCAAACACATGTTTTATTTATTTATTTATTTATTTATTAAAATTCTATGTCGCCCATTTCCCCATAAGATGACTCTGGGCAGCTTACAAGTCTTAAGTGAAAAATAGTTAAAACATTAAAACATTAAGATTACACAGTTTCATAGTGCAGTGTGCTTTGTTAATTGAACCTGGCTTCAATTAATTGACTTTGCCTGTCAGTATGTTACAAAAGATGATCACATGACCCCAAGACACGACCGTCATTAAGGTGAGTCAGAAGTCAAGCATCCAAATGTTGACCAGCTGACTATGAGGATGCCGTAATGATCATGTAAAAAAAAAATGGTCAAAAGTCTCTTTTTTCAGTGCCATTGCAACTTTGAATGGTCACTAAATGAACCGTTGTAAGTCGAGGACTACCTGTACTTTATTTTCTCCTCTTTTTAACTTTTTATGTTTCTAATATTTTATTTGTACACTCCCTCCATGAGGGAGACAGAGTTTTTTTAAAAAATGTGAGGAATAAATTCCACCAGAATTTTTGCACTCGGATATCTGTGTGTGTATGTTTCTAGTACCAAAATATGGCGTATTCGTATGAATAAAATATCTTCATATAAATATTATATAAAAATTGCTCATGGAGAGGCCAGCCAGTTTAAGTTCTTCTTTGAAAAACCTCTGGATTGTGAAGACTTTTTTTTTTTGAGGAAGCAGTTTTTCTAAGATGTTCTTCTCAGATTTCTGAGATTTTTCCAGTAAAACTGGCAGGGTCAGCTAAGTCTGGCGGTGACGCTGATGACAAATCATTAAGACTTTTTACCTCCACTCTTAACTTTGTTGAAGATTGGTATTCATTTTAGAATTAATAAACAAGTTTTCAAGAGTAATACAGGGAGTCCTTAACTCAGGGGTCCTCGACCTCGGCAATTTTAAGACTTGTGGACTTGAACTCCCAGAATTCCTCAGCCAGCTGGCTGAGGAATTCTGGGAGTTGAAGTCCACAAGTCTTAAAGTTGCCAAGGTCGAGGACCCCTGCTTTAACTTACAACCATATTTCAGCCCCTGGTTTTGGTCATAGGTTCTGACAGTAGTAAGGCAGATCACTACGTGACCACATCCGATTTTTACGACCTTTATTCTTGCAGTTGTTAAGCGAATGCTGCGATCGTTAAGTGAACTGAATGTTCCCCATGGGGCAGTTTTTGCCAGAAACCCAAAGTAAGAGCCTTGGTGGAGCAGTGGGCTAATGAGTCGGACACGACTTCGCAGCTAATAACAACAAATATTAATTATATATTATTAAGTATATAATATTGTATAATATTGTATTAAATTAACGCTGAGCTTGTCGATCGGAAGGTCGGCAGTTTGGCGGGTCGAATCCCAAGTGCCACGTAACAGAGTGAGCGCCTGTTTCTCGTTCCCAGCTTCTGCCAACCTAGCAGTTCGAAAGCATATAAAAATGCAAGTAGAAAAATAGGGACCACTACGGTGGGAAGGTAACAGCGTTCTGTGCACCTTTGGCATCTAGTCATGCCGGCCACATGACCACGGAGACGTCCTCGGACAAGCGCTGGCTCTTTGGCTTTGAAACGGAGATAAGCACCGGCCCCTAGTCAGAAACGACTAGCACGCATGTGCGGGGGAACCTTTACCTTTACCTTTATATTAATAATATAATTAATTAAGCTTAATATAATTAATATATTAATATATTAACTCCAAAAGAAAGTAAATGATCACAGGAGCATATAATGTGAGTCAGGGACCCCTCAAATTTTTTATGTCTTCTGCATTAAAAAAAAATCTGATTTCCATCATTTTAAACAAATTCTTTGGGGAATCCCACATGTCCTGAATACAATTTTTGGGTGACTCCATCTTCATCTCAAACTTATAGCTATAATTTTTGATTGTTAAGTGCCAACACCATTGCTGTGGCTTTATGGGAAATTCCAGTTCTTTAATTTAATCCATGTGTGAAATATCTCAGAAATGTCCACACTTGTAGTAAATCTACAAAGAGGTCAGCACTGGTGCTGAATTCTCTTTTCCCTGTTTTGCTACCGCTGAGCAAAATTCAGGAAGTCCTCAACATACAATAGTTCATTTAGTGACTGTCAAAGTTGCAACAGCACTGAAAAAACTGACTTAATGGACATTTTTTTCACACTTACGACCGTTGTAGCATCGCTATGGACACTTGGCAACTGGTTCATATTTATGACGGTTGCAGTGTCCAGAGACAAGTGATCCCCTTTTGCGACCTTCTGACAAGCAAAGTTAATGGGGAAGACAGTTTCACTTAACAGCCACGTTACTAACTTATCAACTGTAGTGATACACTTAACAACTGCGGCAAGAATGGTCATAAAACTCACTTAGCAACAGAAATTTTGGGCTAAAATTGTGGTCATAAGTTGAGGACTACTTATAACAGACATGTCAAACACAAGGCCCGGGGGCCAGATCCGGCCCGTGAAGAGGTTTCATGTGGCCCGTGAAGCCATCCTGGAAACAGTGAGGGAACGGCCCCCGCTGCCTTGGCCCTGGCCCAGAGACCCTCCTTCTGCCAGAGACCCTCAGATCTGTCCCACTCCTGCCCAGGCCCCCATAGGCACCCTTGATGCGAACGAGGTAGAGCTGGCCACGCCCACCCAGTAGGCCATACACACGTTAGCCAGGCCCACCCAGTAGGCCATGCCCACCCAGGCCACACCCACCCGGCCCCCTGAGGGCAACCGCAATGCTGATGCGGCCCTCAATGAAATTGAGTTTGACACCCCTGACTTATAACATGGGTTCTTTTTTTCTCTCTCTCTCTTTTCCATGGGAGTTTAGTCAGAAACATCCATCCTCTGGGAATTAATTGGCAGACAGGAGCCGCAAGGAGTTGGAAGTGGCTAATGATTGGGTCAGTCAACCGTGTCAACCCAGCTTTGATGCCTGTCCGGCTTCTCCAGACCAGATACCATTTTGAAGGCACACGCCTGAGCATATCCTGCAGACTCAACACAGAAGTATTAACATACTTATTTTTCCCTGATGCTCCAGGCAAAGTCTTTTCATGCTCAGGCGGTGGCGAAGGCATGTCTCCAGGTTCCCATGCATAGATGTCCTGCAGGCAATGTTTCCCAAGAATCTGGATGGAGGCTGTTCTTGTAACTTCTCCAGCTCAGTTCAACAACATGCCTGGGCACTTCTCCAAAAGTGAAATGGGAGAGAGGGATGCCCAGAATCCACAGCCACCTGTGGAAAAAAGGAAGGACTTCTGGATAGGATGTGAACAGTTTGATGCAAGAAGTTGTGGCCGGGAAAGTAGGAAGCTAAGATCACATTGCTTTCATTGTTGCAGTGTGAATCCTTTCTGTTCACTGAACCAGACTACAATGTCCGTATCTAGAACATGCCATTTTGCTTACCTTTTCCAACCCATCCTCACCTTATGACCACAACTGACCCCAAAATTTCCATGGCTAAAGAAGGCAGTTTTTAAGTGTGCCTCATTTTACAACCTTTTTTTGCCACAGTTGTCAAGCGAATCAGTGCCATTAAGTGAGTGATGCCGTCATTAAGCGAATCTGGCTTCCCACATTGACTTTGCTAGTCAAAAGATCGCAAAAGGTGATCACATGACCTCGGGAAACTGCCTGTCATAAATATGAGCTGGTTGCCAAGCGCCCAAATTTTGACCACGTGACCACAAGGATAAGGGTGAAAAATAGTCATAAGACACTTTTTTCAGTGCCGTTGTAACTTCAAACGGTCACTAAACGAACGGTTGTAAGTCAAGGACTACCTGTACATTATTTCTTCTCTGAAGAGTGAGTTAATGTTCTACAATTGCTAAGCATACTTATGATCATAACTTAGCTTGCAATTTCAGTCATATAACTCATGACATTTGTGAAGCAGGTCACCGTAATTTAATTTCCCCTTTATTGTACTTAACTGATATACAATATTTCCAAACATTTACACTCGCTTTGTGTATTTCTGATTTCACTTTAATCAATTTACTTTTCCCGTTCAAAACTAAACTCTAAATATAATGCCTTGTTGTGAATATAAACTATATACGCAAACCGTTCTTGCTTACACTGGGTTCACCTTCTGTTCATTTTGCCATTGTTGAATATTCTCCAAGTTTAAGTTCTGATAATTGTCGATAGTGTATGGCAGGGGTAGGCAACCTTGGCTCTTTTATGACTCGTGGACTTCAACTCCCAGAATTCCTGAGCCAGCTGGCTCAGGAATTCTGGGAGTTGAAGTCCACGAGTCATAAAAGAGCCAAGGTTGCCTACCCCTGGTGTATGGTTTTCCAATGCTGGAAAGCTTTTTGAACATTTTCTCCTGCTTATTTGAGAAATTACCTCTTTCTTAAAAATTATACTTACCCCATCTTGTACTGTTCAGGTGGGGTCTCTAACCCTTTTAAAGAGGCTTTTGTGAGAGGCGTATTCAGAAAATTAGCAGGCAGAAATAGATACAGAAAACCATCCTACCCTAATTAACTTTATCAAAAGTTATATCCAAGCACATTCAATGGAGTTTTCATTATTTCCTCTGAGTATTTGTATGTGTAGAGTATAGCAATCTAAAATAATTAAAAGACCCAAGCACCAAACCATGCTAGTAATAAAGTCAAATTTTTATTTGGGATAATAAATAACTTGGTAGATAAATATGTAGACATCAGTAGGTTTATAGCCACAAACACTTCTGAATAATTTAACAATATAAAACAGAGAGTTGACACATAGTTCTCGACAGCTTTTAATATCTCTAAGAATTGGGAAAAGGGAATCTTTACGGCTTAGTTTCTCAGAACTTTACCCCAACAAAACTAAACTGTTTCAAGTAATTTAATTTTCTTTTAAAAGTCACTCTCTCTTTCCTCTGATGAAATGAACATAAGGCTTAGTCATTCATAAGCTAATTTTCCCAATTTGAAAGTTGCAGCTGGGCTTTTTAGATGTATGCCAATAGAATTCAAGAATCGGAAGAGTCCCAGTTTAAGTCAACTGAATCAAATAACTGGGCAACTTTAGAGGGTGTCTCCCTATAATCTTCTAGGCTTAGCTTTCTCCTGGAATTCTGGCATGTGACATTTGAAGTCAATTTACTTAGCAGAGGTTTATTTGCAGTTGTTAGATGGGGAATCAGGGTTGAGTGACTTACCCAACTTTGCATAAGACCTTAGCCTCCATTTTACAAACGACACAACAGGTGCTTTTTCCGGGGACCTAAGGAAGACCATCTCCCTTCCACCTATTGCCTTCACAACCTCCATCATACAACATAGATGCTCAGAGAAGGTTCAGTGGTCCAGCTCTACATGGCAGAAGAATGAACTATCCATCTAGCATGGCTTCAGTGTTTCACTCAATACTCCATTTATTCAATACTGCATTCCTTCAAACTAGTCATCTGGCTCAAACGTATGTTTTGAAGGACTCCTTCCTAGGGCGGTTGTCAACTTCTTGAGGCCAATGGTTTAGCATCTTGCCCATCTTCCGGACACACCGTGCTTTCCTTCGTGAGGTCTGGTGCTTCTTCTCCTTGGCATGCCCCTTCTGGAATAAAGCCTTCTCCTCGTCTGAACTCATTTTGGGATATCTACAGGAATCCTCAGTAGGCTGCAGATGATCACGATGAAGCAATTGTTGCCTGACTAGACAGTCTCGGCAGCCCACAATGACCTGATCCCTCACCATAGACACACGTTGGTCTCCAAAGTTACAGAAATGACTCTTGTACTGCAAGTCGGCCACAAAATCTTCGAATGGCTCACGAAGCTCCTGAAAATGGGTACGGAAGAGGAAGCGTTCGTATGCTTCGCTGTTACGCGGCCTGCAATGACCTTCTAAGTAGTCTGAGACCACCTCAGGGTCACCTTCTTTCCTTGGGCTTAGCTGGAAGGAGTCGAAAACTTGCATATCCTTTGGTTGAGCTATTGTCAAGGGCTCCCTGGTTTGATTGGCAGGCCGATGGGCCAAATCATCTGCTTTTAAGTAGACGAAATGTCCTCTGCAAACTGGCCATGCTTTTTCTGAGCTGGTGCTCATCTGAAGATCTTCAGCTGGCATTAAGAAGGCTACTCTTGATGGGCTGGGTGGAATCTCTGCGAGAGTGATGCTATCCTTCTGGCAAATCCTTGTTGTTTGTGTCCTTGTATCCCACAGGAAAACTGCTCTAGCAAGGAAGCTGCAAACGCAATGCCTTCTAACCTGGTAGGCATCTCCTATTTGTACGTCCTTCCGAGTGTAGAGGGATGAGTCACCACACATGGGGCAGGCTAGAGCCTGTTCCCAAGATGTCATCTCGGTTCCCTCGCTCCAGGGCAGGAGATGATGAGGTTGAAGGCATCTATCATGGAAGGAGAAGAAACTCACCACCCAGGCTGTGAGCGTTGACATAAACAGCCTCTCAGGTGCTGAGACATGACTCGGTAGTCATTCCTTTGTCCTCAGCCACTGACTGCCAGCTGCAACAATGGCAAAACTCTCAGAGATGATTGCGCAACTGTAATAACAGTGCCAGCAAAGTATTAAAGATTGCATTTAAGGGATAGAGGCCAAGCACTTTGATGATGTCTTGGAGTCAGTGCAGGCGGTCCTCGACACAACTGAGTCCCAAATTTCCATTGCTAAATGAGACAGTTGTTAAGTGAGTCTTGCCCCATTTTACGACCTTTCTTGGCCACAGTTGTTCAGTGAATCATTTCAGTTGTTAACGTTAGCAACATGGTCGTTAAGTGAACGTGGCTTCCTTACTGACTTAGCTGGTCAGAAGGTCGCAAAAGAGGATCACGTGACCCCGGGACACTGCAACCGTCATAACTATGCCAAACATCTGAATTTCGATCACGTGACCAAGGGGATGCTGCAATGTCATAAGTGTGAAAAACGGTCATAAGTCACTTTTTTTTAGTGCCATTGTAACTCTGAAAGGTCACTAAACGAACTAAGCTGAGAACTTTCTGTATATATATGCCATCCTTCGTCTGCAAACCACAAGCTGAAAGTTAATCTAGAATAATAAATATTGCATCTTTCCTTGCAAAATTGGGATTCTCGCTGTCTCAAAGAGGTTTTTTTCTTCAAAAGGCAACTGGACTCTTTTTTTCCTTGAGGAAGAAGAAGAAGATGTTTGGCTTCTGATCCAAAAAGCTTTATCGTTTGTGACTGAATGGTGCGGATGGAAAGATTGGATCTGATAGGATAGAGCAGGGCTTTTCAACCTTTTCATCAATTGTACCACTTTTAGGATATGGTAACATCCGAGTACCACCAGTCGCCTAGCAAGCTGTCAAAAACTTGATGACCAAAAAAAAAAAAGGAAAAAAGTGATGAAGTACAGGTAGTCCTCGACTTACAACAGTTCACTTAGTGACTGTTTGAAGTTACAATGGCACTGGGAAAAGTGCCCCCCAAGCCACAGCCGAGAAAGACACCTGCCTGCCGGCCTGGCGGCATTCTTCCTCTTGTCCGAGGTTTTCATTGTTGTGAGCATTTCTGTTGAGGATTGGGAGCGTGGGTGGGGGGTGTTTGGTTTTTATTCCCCCCCCCCTCTGCTGGGTGGTTGCAGCAGGTTTTGGTCACTTCACATGACCCTGGAACACTGTGACCATCATAAATATGAATCAGTTGCCAAGCATCTGAATGTAAGCCACAAGACCCTGGAGATGCTGCAACATTCCAGCTGATCGGCGCTTCTTCTGGGCTCAGCAGAAGCGCCAGGATCAATGCCGAGCTCCAGCTGGAGACTGGCGCCGATTCTGGCGCTTCCACTGAGCCCTGACAACCCCGAAGAAGTGCTGATCCTGGCACTTCCGCTAAGCCCTGACAGCCTTGCAGCTCCAACCGTCTCTCGCTCAGGCTTGTGCGGTAGTGCCACCAGTTCAGCTCATTCCCCTCCCCCACTACCACTTTTCTAGGATGGTCGCGTACCACCTGCCAGGTGCCAATGTACCACAGGTGGTACTTGTACCACTGGTTGAAAAGCCCTGGGATAGAGGGAAGGAAGGATTATATTTCATTACAGTCATCTGGTCATTAGTACACTCTCTGAGGGGTGTTGAGGCCACTTGGAGGTTTGTTTATACCAGGGGTGGCTACCAATGGTCTTTTATGACTTATGGGCTTCACCTCTCAAACTTCCTGAGTCAGCCCTGGATCTCTTCCCCAAAGCAGTGCCTAGCTGAGCTTGATTGATCTCCAACATGTCAAGTATGGTTATGCCTGGAGAATCCTTGGACTTGGAACAGGAAAACAAAAGATAAAATCCCGACAAAATAACTGGCAAGCTAGTTGTCCAATTGCTGCCAAGAAAAACGATAAGGGAAGCTTCTGTTCAGTCTTGCAAGGTAGACCAGACATGAAACATGACCAAATGTGCTATTTCTACTTCATTGTAAAAAGGTAAAGGTAAAGGTTCCCCCGCACATGCGTGCTAGTCGTTTCCAACTCTAGGGGTCGGTGCTCATCTCCGTTTCAAAGCCGAAGAGCCAGCGCTTGTCCGAGGACATCTCCGTGGTCATGTGGCCGGCATGACTAGATGCCAAAGGCGCACGGAACGCTGTTACCTTCCCACTGGAGTGGTCCCTATTTTTCTACTTGCATTTTTACGTGCTTTCAAACTGCTAGGTTGGCAGAAGCTGGGACGAGTAACAGGCGCTCACTCTGTTACGCGGCACTCGGGATTCGACCCGCCAAACTGCCGACCTTCTGATCGACAAGCTCAGCGTCCTAACCCACTGAGCCACCGCATTACTTCATTGTAATGCTACATTAAAAGACCCTTGTCTTAGAAGAAAAAACAGGTCTGGTTCCAAGCCGGGAGGATGCTGTAGAAATGACCTGAAGGCAGGCTGCATTTTGCAAAGGAGATCTCTAATTCATTTAGTTGCCAGAAACTACCGTAGTGACAGGAGCATGTTTCTGGGATGGCTGACCAACTGGCGTTGAGAGTAGGTGGGTTTTTATACCTTCTTTGTGGTTTTGTGTTTGAGATGCCTGTTCCTTGTGAAATGTGTACTTTGACCTGTGCTTGAATGTGCCCTTTTAATATTCTAATTACTGTTGCCTAACTTCCATTGTCCTGTCCTGTCCTTGGAGTGGGTGGGGAATATAGGAGTCTTTGTTTTTCTAATCTCATCAGCTCCAGTCCTCTGACAGAGCTGTGGCTGAAGGCGTTTTGCTTATGAATAGGATGGCCCAGTCTTTCTGAATGGAGTACAAAAAATCTCCATGAGGCAGGAAAACTGGGGCAGTTTCTGCCTTTGTTAGGATTTCCCCCACCTCTATTTCTCCTTTAGGGGAAATATGCTATCCTATCTCTTTTAATATTCCCCAAAATATTTAATTCTTAGGGGGGGGGCGGGGTGCTCACTCTCTACACTTGCAAATCTGGAAATAAAATTCTCTCGCTGTCTCCTTTACAACCCAAGACAATTGAGTGGGTCTCTTCTCACATGCATAGGTACAGAATAGGTGGCTCCTGGCTCAATGCAGTCCTGGATGTATTAACGGGGGTAGAATCTAGATCCATGTGAAGTATTAGTACTGTGTTATAATGTCTTTTTTTTTTATTAAAGAGTTTTACAAAAACAAAATTTTACAATATATCCCCAAATCCCCCCCATCCCAAACCCACCCACTTCCCCCCCCCACTTCCCAGAGCTAAAGACAGGATTATAGTTATAATAATCACATTCTAAATAAAAATTATGCATAATATACAATTAACCAAATTCATAATGTGCTTTAACTCCCCTTTAACATAACAATATCCCACTAAAATCTACTCATAAGCTAAATGGAACTTTTTGGTCCCATATTTGTTCTGAATATAATCTATCCATCTCCTCCAAACTGAAATATATCTTTCCTGTGAATGATCTTTCAAGTAAGCAGAAATCTTAGACATTTCTGCAAGATTCGAAACTTTAAACACCCATTCTTCTATAGTAGGCAAACTATCCTTCTTCCAATATTGTCCCACCAGTAACCGTGCTGCTGGCGTTATAATGTCTTGGTAAGATTA
The DNA here is from genome assembly GCA_024449315.1 of Daboia siamensis. Taxonomy (NCBI): domain Eukaryota; kingdom Metazoa; phylum Chordata; class Lepidosauria; order Squamata; family Viperidae; genus Daboia; species Daboia siamensis. The sequence goes on from JAKJMR010029894.1 coordinate 10,694, forward strand.
CATTTGGAATATAGCATCCAGTTTTGGTTGCCACGATATTAAAAAAATGTTGAGACTCTGGAAAGAGTACAGAGAAGAGCAACAAAAATGATTAGGAGACTGGAGGCTAAAACATATGAAGAAAGGTTGCTGGAATTGGGGATGTCTAGTTTAATGCCAACCTAGCAGTTCAAAAGCACGTAAAATGCAAATAGAAAAATAGGGACCACTCCGGTGGGAAGGTAACAGCGTTCCATGCGGCTTTGGCATCTAGTCATGCCGGCCACATGACCATGGAGATGTCCTCGGACAAGCGCTGGCTCTTCGGCTTTGAAACAGAGTTGGAAACGACTAGCACGTGATTACCTTTACCTTTAGTTTAATGAAGAGAAGGATGAGGGGGGACACAATAGCAGTGTTCCAATACCTCAGGGGCTGCCCCAAAGAAGAGGGAGTCAAGCTATTCTCCAAAGCCCCTGATGGCAGGACAAGAAGCAACGGATGGAAACTAATCAAGGATGAACCAATCTAGAACTAAGGAGAAATTTCCTGACAATTAGAACAATTAATCAGTGGAATGGCTTTTCCCCCCAGAAGTTGGGGGTGCTCCATCCATGGAGGTTTTTAAGAAGGGATTGGACAATCGTTTGCCTGAAATGGTATAGATTTCCTGCTCAAGCAGGGAGGTGGGATAGATCTAGAAGACCTCCAAGGTCCCTTTCTGAGCTGCTTTCTCCACCCATTATGCAGCTATAAGCTATGCTGTTCCTTATCTCACCATTCCCTAAACAGGGTCTCTGGACTCTGTTTTCCAAGATCTTTCTCACATACCATTACATTGTCCATGTCGCTGGAAGCCAAGCTTGATGGAAGAGTGACTATTGCAGGAAAACCACTTAGGGATCCACACATTAGTGTTGAAACCTTTGACAAATCCAGCCTTATTACCTCACCTCTGGCAGAGTTTCCAAGTTCTGATGAATTATAATCCACTGCAATCAGGCAGCTGCTCTCTTCAGCCGGGGAGTTTAATTACAAGGTTTGTGGGGTGACCAAATTCCTCACGAGACTGAAGGAGGCCTGAACGGATTCCATTTTGAGCTTGTCAAATCTCAACTTCCCTTGGCCCGAAGGCCGAGTGAAGTTGTTTCCCTGCCTAAAAAGAGGCTGACAATGAAAGATCTAGAAAACTATGCAGTAAGGCCTGCATTTCAGGACCACCTTTCTCTCCCCCTCTCCCCCCAAGAATACTGGTAGTCCTCAACTTATAATTGTTTGTTTAGTGACCGTTCAAAGTCACAGTGGCACTGAAAATAGTAAGTTATGACCAGTTTTCACAGGACTATTGCAGCATCCTCATGGTCACGTGATCAAAATTGGGCACTTGGCAACTGGCGTGTACTTATGACGGTTGCACTGTCCTGGGGTCATGGGACCACCGTTTGTAATCTTCCCAGCTGGCTTCTGACAAGCAAAATAAATGGGGCAAGCCAGAGTTGCGCCCCTTTTTGGACCGAGATGCCCTATGCACAGTCACCCACTCCCTTGTCACTTCTCGCCTGGATTACTGCAACGCGCTCTACATGGGGCTGCCCTTGAAGTGCACCCGGAGGCTTCAGCTGGTGCAAAATGCGGCCACGCGGGTGCTTATGGGAGCTTCTTGATACTCCCATGTTACACCACTCCTGCACGAGCTGCACTGGCTTCCGGTTGTCCTCCGGGTGCAATTCAAGGTGCTGGTAATCATTTTTAAAGCCCTACATGGCTTAGGCCCGGGGTACTTGCGAAACCACCTGCTGCCATTATCAACCTCCCATCGCCCAGTTCGCTCCCACAGAGTCGGCCTCCTCAGGGTGCCGTCAGCTAAGCAATGCCGGCTGGCGACCCCCAGGGGGAGAGCCTTCTCTGTGGGCGCACTGACCCTCTGGAATGAGTTGCCTCCGGAGCCGCGGACGGCCCCTGACCTTCGGTCCTTCCGCCATGACCTGAAGACATGGATGTTCCAACAATCGGGCCTGGACTGACTATAGTTTTAAATTTGGTTTTATTGGGTTAATTGTTATATATTTACTTCATTGTTTAATTCTTTTTTAAATTTTGTATTTTATGTTTTTAACTTTTTATTGTTGTGAGCCGCCCTGAGGGAGAAGGGCGGCATATAAATTTAATAAATTCAAATTCAAATTCAATTTGCTTAAGAACCACACAATTCATTTAACAACTGTGGCAAAAAAGTTCATAAAACGAAGGCCAACTTACTTAACAACTGTCTTGCTTCGCCATGGAAATTTGGGGATTATCAGGATTACTCGCATAATTGGTAACGATCAACAAAGTATTTGAATTTTGTATTTCTGAAACCAAAACACCATTGTAAATAGATGCTTCAAAGTCGATTTCTGTGTTGTAGCGAATAGTTGAGTCTATACAGCACATTGAGTTTTCTTGCAGAGTTTGGATGTGATATCAAGCTAGGAAATGGGTTAATACAGCAAACCATTTTTTTCCCCAAATAATCATAGTTTAGCATGCAAGAACAGGCGCCCAGTCTGGTAAGAGAAATTCAAATTGAAGGGTAGAATCTGGTGGCAAAGCTTAACCTCCTACGCTTCAAAACTGATATTCTGTAATCATGCTAAAACCATTGCTTGCTTAATCATCATCAATTCTCCAGAAGTGGCTGTGTTTGAATAACATGCCAAACCATAAGCAACCGCAACAGCTGGATTCACTCAGCTGTTCTATGCAGGATAGAAAGAAGAACCCAGTCATTGTACCAGTCATTTGTGACTTGGCATTACATACTGTATGAACCGCCACCATGGTTTGCTCAACTAACCATGGTTAAAAGTCACTTAATGCAAAGAGTCAGCTTTCAATACCGTCGTTCCATTTCACTCTGGTTTCCCTGCCATGTAAGGTCATATCTTTCCTCAAGGAACTTGGTTTCAAATCGCTCTTAACATCCCTCCTGCAGATTCTAAAGATAGATTTTTCTCCAGAATGATCTATTCCCAAATTGGTCCTTCAGATCTTCAAAAAACGAACCCATTGCTACTGTAACCAAGTCCATCCACCTACATACTAATGTAGCCTCTTTCCTTGCACTTTTCCCAATATTGTGCATTTTTCCCCAAAAGGAGCTGGCCTTCATATGGTCCAAAATATGGTCACTTGAGCCTGGTCATTTGTGGCTCAAGGGAGAACTCTGAATTAATTTATTCTATGTTCCATTTGACTATAAGGATGAATTAATCCAAGTGGCTTAGTATTCTCTCTTCTTGATCAGAACTGGCAGTGCCCCTGTCCTTACGTCACGCACAGTGTATAAAGGAAATCTGAGTTGTAAATAGATGTATAAGCTTATAAATTTTGGATTTGTTTGCAAGGATGGAAGCTGTCACTGTTGCAATAGATTTGTCCGTGTTCAATTAGGTGGGATAATATGTGTGGGTTTTTTTTATCCTTTTAAATTCAGATTTTAATTTTTAGTGTCCTTGTCTAGTTTTGTTTTGTCTTTGTTAATTATTTTTATTTGGATTTTGCATTTTAATCTTTTGAGTAAACTATTAAAAAAATGAAGAAATATAAAACAGGCAGCACCCCTTGGCATGGTGAGTAAATTGGAGCTGTTTCCCCCCTTTTAATATAGAGAGGGGGGGAAACATTTAGGGGAAAAAGATTCTTCTTATACAGCTTCCTAATATGGGGTTGATTATTCTTACAGGGGTTTGATTTTTCCAAACTGAAAATTCCTAGCTTCTCAATTCATTGCCTCATCCAGTTAACCAATTCTAGGTTTGACCACACTGTGGCTCTCTCCCCATGTAAAATGGATCTAAGAAGGCTCCCTTAAATGCAGTTTTTTTAAAAAAAAAAAAATATGGGCTTTTCCTAGCTTCTTCTGGCTACAGTTGCAACATGGATACCTGTCCCCTAGATGGCGCTGCCTTCCCTTATTTATTCAGCGTATATAGCATACCATGCACGAACTAGCAATATACAGGTAGTTTTCAACTTACAACAGTTCATTTAGTGACCATTCAAGGCCACAACGTCACTGAAAGAAGTGACTTACGACCGTTTTTCACACTTATGACCACTGCAGCTTTCCCCATGGTCACGTGATCAAAATTTGGGTGCTGGCCTATTTATTTATTTATTTATTTATTTATTTATTTATTTATTTTTGGGACATATATGCTGCCCTATCTCCCGAAAGACTCAGGGCGGCTAACCACAATAAAAACAACAATACAAAAGTTAAAAGAAATTAAATAAACAGCCCCAATAAATAAGTTAAACTAAACAATTAAAAATTAAAAAACATTTTAAAAAACCCTGTCGTCAATCCAGGTCAGCCTGATGAAAAAGGAAAGTTTTAAGGCCGCGGCGAAAGGACCGGAGATCCGGGGCCATCCGGAGCTCAAGGGGAAGTTGGTTCCACAGGGTTGGTGCTCCCACAGAGAAGGCCCTCCCCCTGGGGGTCACCAGCCAACATTGTCTAGCCGATGGCACCCTGAGGAGGCCCTCCCTGTGTGAGCGCACTGGGCAATGGGAAGTCGTTCCCGGCAGCAGATGGTCCTGCAAATATCCCGGGCCTAGGCCATGTAGGGCTTTAAAGGTAAGTACCAGCATCTTAAATCTCACCCGGAAGATAACCGGTAACCAATGCAGCTCACGCAGGAGGGGTGTAATATGGGAGTATCAGGATGCTCCCATCACTACCCGCGCAGCCACATTCTGCACCAGCTGGAGCCTCCGGGTGGTCTTCAAGGGCAGCCCCACGTAGAGAGCATTGCAGTAATCTATCCGGGAGGTAATGAGTGCATGAGTGACCGTATGTAGGGCATCTCGGTCCAGATAGGGGCGCAAGTGGCTCACCAGGCGAACCTGGGCAATGCCCCCCTGGCCACGACTCCAATATGATCTTCAAAACTGAGTCGTGAGTCCAGGAGGACGCCTAAATTGCATGCCTATCAACGGGAGGTAACACCTCTCCTCCCATAACCAAAGATGGAACTTCTTGGACAAGTCGAGATGCCAGTAAGTAAAACCACTCAGTCTTGCCCGGGTTGAGCTGGAGCCTGTTCTTCCCCATCCAAATCCGTACCGCTTCCAGGCAACGGACATCACATTGAGGGCATCGCTGGGTTGGTTCATATTTATGAGGGTTGCAGGATTATGGGGTCCTGGGTTCACCTTTTCTCACAAGCAAAGTCCGTGGGGGAGCCAGATTCACTTCACCACCATGTCTCTAACTTAATAACTGCAGGGATTCACCTAACACATGTGGCAAGAAAATGAAGCAACCCTCACTTTTTTTTTTTATTTTAATTCCATTTATATCCCGCCCTTCTCCGAAGACTCAGGGCGGCTTACAAGTTTAGCAGTAGCCTTCATTCTATGTATATGCCTGCTTATTAGGGCTTTCACACACACACCCCAAGCGGCATTATTACAAAGTCAGCTTATTGCCCCCAACAATCTGGGACCTCATTTTACCTACCTCCGAAGGATGGAAGGCTGAGTCAACCTTGAGCCTGGTGGGACTCGAACCTGCACTAATTGCAGGCAGCTGGTGTTACTTAAGGAGGCATTAGCCCACTGCTCCACCAAGGCTCTTAAGAATTGTCACACCTAGCAACAAAACGTTTGGGCTCAGTTACAGTCATAAGTCAGGGACTACCTGTACATTAAGATTTCACCTAGAATAGCAAGACATAATGAAGTATAAATTTTAAAAAGATGTATGTTCAAAGACCAATGTCTGGGCCATTTAACCATTGAAGCGCAGCATTGTTTATATGAAAAAAACCACAGATCTTAGGCCGGTATATGCCCACAGCTTGCTGCCAGTCACAATGTGATCTAGAGCAGGGGTTCCCAACCCCCGGTCCATGGACCAGTACCGGGCTACGGCATTCCAGCAACCGGTCTGCACAAACAAGCAAAGCCCCATCCACGGGATGCAGGCAGCACACAAAAGTATGCACCCTCTGGTCCGTGGAAAAACCTCTCTCCACAGAACCGGTCTCTGGTACCCAAAAGGTTGGGGACCTCTGATCTAGAGCTTGACGTGGGACCCCACAATCACCCTAAGGGAGGACACTAGGCCACATTTATACAGAGAGTCCCGGCCATGTGAGGTGTGAATCCTGTTCAGGATTATCCATTGCTGTCATGGTAGTTCAAAGCCTTGCTCCTTTTTTTATGGAGTCCTTTATGTGTCCTCCTATGTCTGGGCGTTCAGTGACCCATCTGGCTTTCCAATCGGAATCGATGTTACAATTGTTGGGCAGATGTTGTGCAAATGCCAATGAAGGCTTTCTGGATTTGAGCCTTCCAGCTGAGAACAGAACAGAACAGAACAGTTGGAAGGGACTTTGGAGGTCTTCTAGTCCAACCCCCTGCTCAGGCTGGAAACCCTATACCATTTCAAACAAATGGTTGTCCGGTTCCTTCTTAAAAACCTCCAGTGTTGGAGCATTCACAACTTCTGGAGGCAGGTTGTACCACTGACTGATTGTTCTAACTGTCAGGAAATTTCTCCTTAGTTCTAGGTTGCTTCTCTCTTTGGTTAGTTTCCATCCGTTGCTTCTTGTCCTGCCCTCAGGTGCTTTGGAGAATAGGTTGACTCCTTTTTCTTTGTGGCAACCCCTCAGATATTGGAACACTGCTATCATCTTACCCCTAGTCCTTTTTATTAAACTAGAGATACCCAATTCCAGCAACTGTTCTTTATATGTTTATATATTTATAGTTCTATGATAAATGGGGAAGCTCAGCATGCAGCAGTAGGAGTGAGTTGTTCATAATTTTTCTCAATTGTCTCACTAGTGCATCGTGCCTGGTGATGCTGTATGGCTCAGAACAGGAAGCCAGCAGTTCGGACTGATTTTAATACTGCCTTATCTAATAAGCAACAATAAAAGTCATCATACATGTCATAACGGCAGCAAGAATTTTGTTTGCTCAAAACTGGAAAGTAGCTGAGGCTCCTAGTGGAGATGCACTAATAAGGAAAATCTTGTATTGTGCAGAACTGGACAAAATGACAAAAGAACTAAAAGATCAGGATGAAACAGAATATTGCCTAGTATGGAATAAATTTTACAAATGGAGGGAAAAAAGAAGGAAGTCGATAGAATGGATATAAGTAGGAAAAGGTTAACTGGGAATGTATAGTAAAGGTAAAGGTTCCCCCACACATACGTGCTAGTCGTTTCCAACTCTAGGGGCCAGTGCTCATATCCGTTTCAAAGCCGAAGAGCCAGCGCTTGTCCGAGGACGTCTCCGTGGTCATGTGGCCGGCATGACTAGATGCCAAAGGGGCACGGAACGCTGTTACCTTCCCACCGTAGCGGTCCCTATTTTTCTACTTGCATTTTTACGTGCTTTCGAACTGCTAGGTTGGCAGAAGCTGGGATGAGCAACAGGCTGCTACGAGGCACTCGGGATTCGACCCGCCAAACTGCCGATCTTCTGATCGACAAGCTCAGCGTCCTAACCCACTGAGCCACCGCGTCCCTCTTGGTAATGTATAGTTGTATATAAACATGTAATACTGTAGTTACTTTCTTATGTACCACATGCAACGTTACCAATATGGAATGATCAGACAAAGATGTATGTCAAAGATGATACACTACCTTCAATGTTTTTAAACTTTTGTACTTAATAAAATGTGGGGTGGGGGAGAAAATAAAATAAAAATAAAGCCACCCTGAAAAACATACATGGAGATAGCAGACATTCTGATCTATTAGTCCTTGACTTAAAGCGGTGTTTTCTCAACCTCTGCCACTTTAAGATGTGTGGACTTCAAGCTCCCACAATTCCCCAGCCAGCCACGGGGATTCTGGGAGTGGAAGTCCACAAATCTCATCCTTCCCGAGGATGAGAAACACTGCCGTAGACCATAATGACATCCTCATTCCTCTGAATTTAAGCAGTACAATTTGAGGACATTGGGGGAAGATTGAAGATTGCCCTCTTCCTAAAGTACTGGATTTAAGCTTTTTTTCTTCTTGTTGTTTTACTTCATTTTTTTGGGGGGGGGGCATTATAAGTTCAGTGTGGTCTTCCATTTGGATAAAGATGATCTTATAAATAAATAGTTATTCCTCAGCAGAAAACTTGTTCGGTCTTTCCAGACAATAAATAAAAGAGAAGGCATAGTTTTTTGAAAAGTGGGCTTCATGTATATGCTTGTTTTTTTATGAAGGCTCCAATTGGGGTCATGTATTTGAAGAGAGAAGTGGGTTGAGTGAGAAACCATCTTCTTACAAACCACAATTAGCAGGGTTTGCATAAACCACTATAAATGAATTGGCACAAGCTTAGCATGATCTAAGGGATGCGGTGGCTCAGTGGGTTAGGACGCTGAGCTTGTCGATCAGAAGGTCGGCAGTTTGGTGGGTCGAATCCCGAGTGCCGCGTAGCAGAGTGAGCGCCTGTTATTCGTCCCAGCTTCTGCCAACCTAGCAGTTTGAAAGCACGTAAAAATGCAAGTAGAAAAATAGGGACCACTCCGGTGGGAAGGTAACAGCGTTCCGTGTGCCTTTGGCTCTAGGCCACATGACCACGGAGACGTCCTCGGACAAGCACTGGCTGTTCGGCTTTGAAACGGAGATGAGCACCGGCCCCTATTGTTGGAAACGACTAGCACACATGTGCAGGGGAACCCTTTACCTTTACCTAGCATGATCTATTTATTATTTTATTTATTTTATTTTATTGAATTTATATACCGCCCTTTCCCGATGGACTCAGGGCGGTTTACAGGGTACTTAAAACATTGATACAAAAATTAAGAACGATTAAAAAGATTAAATTTAATCCCTGAAAAAAATATAAAAAACCCCCAATTAAAACTCTCAGCCTGGGCCGGAAAGCTCAAAGAGCCAGGTCTTCAGGTCCCGGCAAAATGAACAAAGGTCAGGGGCAGTCCTAAGCTCCGTGGGCAGCTGGTTCCAAAGGGCAGGCGCACTCACAGAGAAGGCCCTCCCCCTGGGTGTTATCCGCCGGCAATCTTTTACCGGCAGCACCCTGAGAAGGCCCTCCCTGTGGGAGCACACTGGACGAAGGGAACTTGATGCCGGCATGATCCCATTCATATTGATAGCCAAATCTGGCCTTCAGTTTTGCCTCGGTTTACCTTCCCAATAAGCAACCTAATTGGAAGATCATTTAAAAGCAGTTTATTAAATAGGGTATCCTTATAAAGTGGCATCTCCTGATGAAAAGGGAGAGCCTTGAGACCCATCTGACTTTTTTCTTTATAGCTAACACAACAAAGAAAAATGAATGAGGAAAGTTGCTTGGACAAGATAAGTGTAACACCTCCTTGCATAGTAAATCAACTACAAAGCCTGTTTGAAGTTAGATAACCAGATGCCAGTTGACACTAAGAAACATTTCCTTATCAGGAGATCCTTCTGTAGTTTATCTTTTCAGTGTAGGAATGTACAGCGATAGGATTAAACAGTTTTCCTACATTCCAGTCTGTAATGAACTTGAACATAATTTCAAAAGAGAGAAAATTAAGTCAAATTAAAATACAAAATAACTATGTTAAGTTGCAAAAATCCATGTCATGTGCCCCTTAATACACAAACTTTTTCACCACAAATCTCTTCCCATAAATCACAGGTACATTTCCTTCCTAATTAATCAGTGGAACAATTTGGCTCCAAAAGTTTAATGATGAGAAGGATGAGGGGTGACAAGACAGCAGTGTTCCACTATCTCAGGGTTTGCCCCAAAGAAGAGGGAGTCAAGCTATTCTCCAAAGCATCCGAAGGCAGGACAAGAAGCAACGGGTGGAAACCTATCAAAGTGAGAAGCAGCCTAGAGCTAAGGAGAAATTTCCTGACAGTTAGAACAACTAACCAGTGGAACAACCTGCCTCCAGAAGTTGTAAATGCTCCAACACTGGAGGTTGTTTTGAGACTGGACAATCATTTGTCTGAAATGTATAGGGTTTCCTGCCTGAGCAGGGGGTCCCTTCCAACTCTGTTGTTGTTATTGTTGTTATGTTGTGAACGCTCCAACACTGGAAGTTATAAAGAAGAGATTGGACAACAATTTGTCTGAAATGGTATAGGGTTTCCTCACTTTCCTGCCTGAGCTGGGGGTTGGACTAGAAGACCTCCAAGGTCCCTTCCAACTCTGTCATTGTGTTATTCTGATTGAGAAAGCTTTTGTGGCTCAACAATGTCAGAGGGCTGAGCAACTGATCTCCTATTGACCAGGCAATAAAGATCCTCTTTCATCTCCACCGTAAGTAGTCAAATTTGAGCTGATCCCCAAATCAGAGACCTGAAATCAGTCTGAACATTTGGCTGATTGTTGGTGAAAGGGGAAATAAATTATTCTATTCTATTCTATTCTATTCTATTCTTTCAGAGAGTGACAGCCTTATTGAGGGAAACCCTGTAGAATAAATTAGTTGAAAATGTCCCCTCTTCCAAAGATTATTCAAATTGTGCCTTTCGCTGCAGAAGGATCTCATACTAAGCTAGTGAAAGCGCATCAAGTAAACATCTTCACTTCCGGTTCTCCATTGCACATTAACTAGACCCGGCGTGGAAACCGACAGGCCTGCTGGGAGATATCAACGGTATCCCTTTCCAAACGCGGCATTTCTTCTCTTCCCCTCTCTTGCGATCTTCTCATTTCCGTCTTTGCCAAGCTCAGTCCTGAGCGACGCGTTACCTTCCCCTTTCCCCAGCCACGCTGTTGCCCCGCACATGGCGGCGTTCCAAACAACACCGGAAGTGAAGGCCTCTCTCTCTCTCTCTCTCTCTCTCTCTCTCTCTTTTCCTCAGGGCTCCCTAAGGACAAGGAGGAGAGTCGGAGCGCGCGGCTCCACCCAGTGCGCGAAGGTTTAAAAAAAAAAACAAAACAAAAAAAAACAACACACCCCCACCTTACGCTTTAAACCGGCGTCTGCGCGCCGAAGCTGAGGAAACACGCACGCACGCCCACCCCCCCTCCTCCGCCCCCCCCCCCCTCGGCACGGGAAAGGAGAGTTGGGCGGAGTCGGCTTCGCAACGGAGACGATGATTGGCCCCGAGAGGGAGGAAAGGGGCGCGGACAGTGGGAAAAGGGGGCGTGCCCGGAGCGAGCGGCGAGGGGAGGGCAGGAGAGAAAGGAGGCGCGTCGGCGCGCCGGCGCGCGGGCTTGTCAGTCGGCGCTGGGCAGCGGCAGGGGGCGGAGGCTGCGGCAGGAGCAGCGGCAGCAGCAGCAGCAGCAGCAGCGAAAGCGGCGACGGCGCCCGGCGGTGGAGGAGCTGCCGCCGCCGCCGCCGCCGCCCCCGAGCGGCTTCCTTTCCCCCGGGTCCGAGCGGCAGCCGCCGCCCCCGCCGCCGCCACGCTGAGCTCCTCTCGTGGAGCCCCTCCGCCGCAGCGCAGGTGAGGCTGCGTGGAGGGCTGCAGGCTCGGCCCGGCTTCCTACCCTAGCCCACCCCACCCCACCCCACCCCGCGGTCGGCTTGAGTTACCAGGCCCCGGGCTTTTGGAGAAGCCGAGCAGTGGCTTCGGCCCTTTTGGAGAGCATCGGGCTCCTCGGTGAATGGGGAAGGTGTAAGCTCCGTTTCTCTGCAGAGGGATCTACCTCGTGCAGGTAGAAGGGCGCCACGCTGCTGGACGGGGAGGATGGGAGATGTAGTCCCTCTGGGGCCGGTTACGGCAGGTGCATCAGCTCGATCGGGGACGGTTGGGGGGGGGGCCGAGTTTGCAAGGCTGGGCCCAAAGGAAGGATGTCTCTTAAGGCTGCTTAGGATAATAGGGGGGGGTGTCTCTGCTAAGGTCTGGCTAAAGAGCAATATTGCTTTCTCTCTCTCTCTCTCTCTCTCTCTCTCTCTCTCTCTCTCTCTCTTTCTCAAGGAGATGGTTAAGTGAGAACTTAAGGTCCCCTTCTCTGGTTTTCCCAAGGGCAGCTAAAGAAATCGGGGGGGGGGGTTTAAGGGGGTCCATGTGGCTGTTCCAAAGCAAGGAGGGGAAGAGCGTGGGGCGTCTAGGGAATGGGGGGTGATTGCCCGTCCAAGGTGGCAGGAAATTAGTGTGTATCCCAGTTCGGGATGGAGATCCTTCCCGGTAGGAGTGCAGGAGGAGAAGATGGGCAAAGAGAGGATGAGGGCCACAAAGAGGGGAGTGGTTGAGCCCAAGGGATTAGAGGGAGGCGAGTTTTGCATCAGAGTAAAGAATGACACCAAAGGGATGGCTTTGTGACCAAAAAAAAAAAACTGGGGGGGGGGGGCGTGTTTTCAAATTGGGAAGAGGGAGGCTGCTGGAGAAGGAGATTGTCGTTAAAGTGGATGTTTTGGTTCAAAACTGAATAAAAGGAAATCGGAACAAAGAATAAATCTGGGATCCTTTGGGTGTGCTGGAACGGCGGCTCCCAGAATTCCCTGCTCTTGCTGGCTAAGAATTCTGGGGTAGCGGTGATGAGCGTGATGGAGAGCAAGGTTTAAATGAGAAGATGTAGGTGGGTTTTGCCAACTTGGGCTCCCCCCCCCCCCAAAAAAAAAAAAAAAACATCTCTTGTCATGGAGATTGGAAACCTTTCTGTTTTCTTCTGTAAGGGTTTACAGTGGTGTTTCTCAACCTTAGCAACTTTTAAGATGCGTGGACTTCCAATTCCCCGAATTCCCTAACCAGATAGGTTGCAACAACTTTCCAAAGATGGTTTCATTTCATTCAGTTGTTGATATGGAATAATGAAATGCTGTAGCCTGAAAATCACATCATTTTAAAACAGTTTTTTTCTTCAATGTATTGAGCTTTAGCCTTATGTCTTGATGTAAACTGCAGAGAGTAGACAGTTGGAAGGGTTTTGTTGGGTAAATCTGTAGACAGCTATTTATATTCAGGTCAAGATGTCCCTCAGGAAAGATCCAAAGGAGGTTAAGCAATGGCTTCCAATTTTATTTCCTTTCCTGAAGCAGGAATTGTAATTCCACTGTTAAACTGTATTCCATCCAAATGTCTTGCATGTATAGATGTTTGTTTATTTATCAAATATCTGCTGATCTCACGGATGTGACTCTGGGTGGTGTACAGTAGAAACAAAACAGCTAAGAACAAAGCCTTAAAACCATTAATCTATTAAAAACATAAATATAAATAAAACTACTGGAGTTGGATGAAATGAAATGTATGTGGAAATAAAATCTAGGCCTGTGACTACAGTTGCACTTGAGTGTCAAGGAATCAGTAAAACAGTTGGAAATGACCTGGTCCTCAAGAAATCAGATGTTCTCAAAGATATTTTCAGGTTAGTGTTACTCATGAAAGAAAGTGCAAAAATCATCCCGCAAGCCTCCCTTGTTCACATCATGTCAGTGTTAAGTCTTCTTTACTTCCTCCTTTACCACTTCAGTTGTTAGAATAGAATAACAGAGTTGGAATGGACCTTGTAGGTCATGGGTGTCAAACTTGATGTATCATGATGTTTTTTGCCTTTGCAGAGCCGGGGTGAATGTGGTCTGCAAATGATGAATCCGGACGGTGGGC